>NQII01014589.1:0-17533 GCA_002778355.1 Clitarchus hookeri | reverse complement strand
TCAAAATACGATCAACTTCAAATGTACTTTCCGCGTGTAAATTGCTGTTGCTCTGCAGTTCATAGCATACACACATATTGTGAAACCCCACTTGATTAATTTGGCGTGCAGTACAGGCACATTTCCTTGCTGTTTTTTAAGTATTATCGTTTAAAGCAAACACATGGTGTATTGGCAANGTTGCTCTGCAGTTCATAGCATACACACATATTGTGAAACCCCACTTGATTAATTTGGCGTGCAGTACAGGCACATTTCCTTGCTGTTTTTTAAGTATTATCGTTTAAAGCAAACACATGGTGTATTGGCAACTGTTCTTGGCTTATTACCTTTCGGGTATATAAAATGGGTTAAATGAAAATATGCTTATGCACTGTTGACAGTGGCAGCTGAATGCACTTGACACGGTGTGTAAATGAATACTCGTCTGTTGAGACACTTCAACATTTCGGAAATTTCCTCTACTAAACACCGTAGGTTGTCCGCATGAAACTATGGGTGTAAAGTAATTTCGCAACTTACTGATACATTTTTATTTAAGTGGTTTAAAATGTTTCTATGTTAAAAATTGAATACTTGTGTATCGAGCAGATTCCCGAAGTCTCGCTAGTTTATTTAAAGAACCATCCGCAAACAAATAAAATCAAGAATACTTATTTAAATTTAGTGCAATAGCCCCGTTCATACAGAGCGAGATAGGCTAATTTACATGCGTTAAGAAATTAATAAAAAAATTGTAATTTCCTTTTAAATTAAATAATTTTTTCCCTCCTGTAATTTAGACAATTGTAATTTTTAACTTATAGTTACAACTTCTAAGAACAATACTTGCCGNAGTGCCACGTACCATGATATTGAACTTCATCTACCAATACTGCGGACTGCACCGACCAAAATGGCGTTGGGTGGCTTCGAAGGGTTGGGGAGGACCTGTAAGAAATTAAAGTTTTTTTTTTAATTATTTTTTAAATTAATATTTTATAATAATTTTTATAATTTTAAATATTTTTCATGTAATTTTTAGTAACTTTTTCGGAATTTGGGTAATTGTTTGGATTTTTTGGTTTTTTGGAATTAAAGGTCAAAGGTAGATCCAAATTGCCGCCGGCCTACTGAAATGACAGAGCACGAGCAGATCCAACGCTCTGGTCCTAGGTCCCGATGTACCAAAGTCCCCATAATCCCTCTTCTTTGGTGTATTCAGTTTACTTGGTGTGCGTGTGGCGTGTTGTTTTGATTTTCTCAACATATTACTCATAAATTCTTAGAGAAAATCTTCCCTTTGTTACTGAATTCTATACAATATGAGCAGAATACAATTTTATCGTTGTACATTCGGGTTCAGTCCGAGTTTAGACAAGTCCGATTACGCTTTGCGGAGCAATAAGTGGAAAGGTTGTATGTTGTGAGCCGTGTATAGAGCAGGAAGGCGTGCGCATAAAGGTATGATCACAGAATACAGGAGGATACAGACATGAAACAACAGTTTATACTTCAAACTCCAGCCACACATGCAAAAAAATGGCATAGCTGGCCAGCAACATGTCTGAGCATCTTTCGCCTACCAGCGTCTTTTATAGTCCATTCATTGTTACTTCCCATTTTTCTGACGCCCTGCTAAAGTGAAACGTTTGGCCTATTTTATCCACCTCATACTTTAGAAGTTCAACTAAGTCTGAATTTGCATCAAATTGTCAACGTACCGCTTTTTGCGCACTAGATTTAGCATAGGCCAGAACTATTCCCTTCACTTTAAATTTAATACCTTTAAAATATTTATTTATCTACTTATAGGAAAATGTGAACCGAATACAGTGAATAAGTATTTTTTCAGCAACACAAATTTTAGTCACGAAGAACAAATATTACATAGAAAAAAAAAATTTCTCAAAATACGATCAACTTCAAATGTACTTTCCGCGTGTAAATTGCTGTTGCTCTGCAGTTCATAGCATACACACATATTGTGAAACCCCACTTGATTAATTTGGCGTGCAGTACAGGCACATTTCCTTGCTGTTTTTTAAGTATTATCGTTTAAAGCAAACACATGGTGTATTGGCAACTGTTCTTGGCTTATTACCTTTCGGGTATATAAAATGGGTTAAATGAAAATATGCTTATGCACTGTTGACAGTGGCAGCTGAATGCACTTGACACGGTGTGTAAATGAATACTCGTCTGTTGAGACACTTCAACATTTCGGAAATTTCCTCTACTAAACACCGTAGGTTGTCCGCATGAAACTATGGGTGTAAAGTAATTTCGCAACTTACTGATACATTTTTATTTAAGTGGTTTAAAATGTTTCTATGTTAAAAATTGAATACTTGTGTATCGAGCAGATTCCCGAAGTCTCGCTAGTTTATTTAAAGAACCATCCGCAAACAAATAAAATCAAGAATACTTATTTAAATTTAGTGCAATAGCCCCGTTCATACAGAGCGAGATAGGCTAATTTACATGCGTTAAGAAATTAATAAAAAAATTGTAATTTCCTTTTAAATTAAATTATTTTTTCCCTCCTGTAATTTAGACAATTGTAATTTTTAACTTATAGTTACAACTTCTAAGAACAATACTTGCCGTATCAGTGTAGAATCCTTGCGAAAGTAATTCCCTGTCTTATTTACAGGTTAATCTAGGCAGTCAAAACATTCCTTCAGATATTTATAAAGTTGACCACATTTCTCAGAACGCCAAATCTTCTATCTCGGCAAGTTGCGATAACTGTCAAGGTGGCACATTAAGGTAAGAAATCCGTACAAGACCCGTCGCCTCCACCTAGACTGTCAAATAGACATAGTTTCATAGAATGAGCATATTAGTTCTGTTATACAGAAAAATAATTTTCACGATAACAATTTCTTAAATTACAAAACTATCATATATTTCATTTGTGCTTTTATCAATATTTGTTATAAATTAACAATATTAAAAATTTAACAAAACGTTTAATTTAATGTAATACAATTTTTTATATATTTTGTTAACAAAATAATAAAAAAATTTATATTATGATATATAAAGGATACTTATAGCAAAACGTGTCACACGTGATGTGATTTTTAAATGTTTGATTCGATTCAAAATGTCCGAAGACACTACAAATAAACAATATCTCACTTTTTAGCCAGCAGTCAAACAAAAAGGAATTCTTCTACAGCACGAAGTAGCCAGTTAAACACAAAGCCGTTTCAGAGTCCGCGCTGCCGATCAGCAAAATGGTTAATAATCCAGCGATGTCATTTCAACTCTGTGTATTTACTTATTCTTTCATAGTACACAGGGCCACGGTGGTGTAGTAGTTAGACTACTCGCCTTCCACCAAAGCGAGTTGGGTTCGGTTCACGGCGCGATCGGTCCCGGATTTTTGTTTGTGGAAATCGTGCCGGATAATGCCGCTGGCCGTCAGTTTTTCTTGGGGACCTCCCGTTTCCCCCACCCTTGCATTCTGTGGCTGCTCCACACTAACCTCACTTCGCCCTCATAGGCTCTCAAGACCTTGATGTTAAGAGCCGCCCAAAGCTCTCCACTTCACTTAGACAGAACGCTCGCTCGCCACCAGGGAGCAGTGTGAAGCGGCTGCGCCACTCTGCTTCCACAGCCGCCAGTTGTTAGTGTAGGACGGGGGCGATGTCCCTTTCCTTCCCTGTCTAGCAGACGTTGACATCCGAGTCGCTCCTGCAGCCAGAGCGATGTTGCTGGTGACAGTTTTCCCAGCCAGGGGCGGGTTGGCTTTCCAAGAGCTCAAGAGGACAACCACGACTGTGACTGATCGTTCTTTAGCACTGTTTTTGTGAGGTTCAAGCAGAAGTCTTTGCTCCTGCACTGGGATATATGAGCTAGCGCTCTGAAGAAAATCTAGCAAACCGATTAAGTTATATCTTGACAAATTGGGGATAATGGGGTAGGGTTTACCTGCGCAAAAAAACTTACCACTCTTACTACTGATGCTTGTGAACACCCCCGTCCCCCGTCGCCAAACCCCAGAATAATGTCGCTCCTCTCATGTGGTTAAAACATCAATTTAACAAAGTTAAAAAACGTTTTAAAACAGTTTTTCGCCAAACTGCAAATGATTTAACGGAAATACTGAGAGGTAAGCCCGCAGTTAATTTGGCAGTACTGTGTGAAATTAATTTTAATATTTTAATTGTCGTTTTTTTAAGTTTATAGTTGAGATTCTGAACCGTGGATGTTAACATTTCCGCTTGTTTTGCCCATTTTTAAGTGGAAAAAGGAATATAAGCAACATTGTTCACTGAAAGAAATTTCACAGCAACGCTTAAACGAAACATGAATTACGTCATCAGGAGGGGNTATAAGCAACATTGTTCACTGAAAGAAATTTCACAGCAACGCTTAAACGAAACATGAATTACGTCATCAGGAGGGGGATAATTTTAATTTTGCGTATGCTGCAATGTTACACAAAATTACCACTTATCTAGATGCTAACCATGGGGGTTTAATTATCTCAATAAACTGTCAATAATCTTCACCAGGAGTGAAACTAACTACCTTACGAAATTTTATTNGGGGGGTTTAATTATCTCAATAAACTGTCAATAATCTTCACCAGGAGTGAAACTAACTACCTTACGAAATTTTATTTTACTGAATATCATTATCATTATACGCATAGCTATAAACTTCTAAAGATTCTCCTAACAAATTTTTACACGGAAATCGATTTCAACACATCTAATTTCACATCAAAGATAAATTGATAAACTGGCCCTATCACACGAAAATATTTTTATGATTACCTAAACGCTATTGCCAGTTTAAGCCTACAGCAAAATACATAATTTTTTTTCCAGTAAATGAAATTTTCAAGATATCTGCGTCCTCTTCCCTGCCCCATACCCCCTTTAAGAGAACACATTATCTTCTTTTCTAATGTTATATATTTCCTATGGAAGTAAATGTTCTCAGTTTCTAACTCGAGGTCGGGTCATTCTTGCATTCTATCGGCAAATGCTTCGGAACCTCTCCAAACCAGGAGTTGCAAGTGCCTGTAGTTGTACTTTAGAAAATTTTATAGTGTAAAACAAAACCCTGCGTCTTTTCTCTAGTGGCTGCGTGTTCGGCTAGTCAGATGTTTCGTTATCTCATTGAGTCTTGTGTGATGGCCACTTAAAGATCTTTTAAGGGAAGACCAATCAGTGCCATTTACTATGAAATAATTTAGGTACTCAAAACATAACTCAGAAATTTGAAATATTTTTTTTAAGTTTCATTAGTTTTATCTTCGGTATAAGTGTAAAAGCACGAGACAAATCACTTTTNAATTTGAAATATTTTTTTTAAGTTTCATTAGTTTTATCTTCGGTATAAGTGTAAAAGCACGAGACAAATCACTTTTTATTTCGTCCTTGAAATCTTTTTAAAAACAACTAAACATTTCTAACGAAATTGCATTAAACTTTTAGCTCAAAATTTTTTAAAGTAACCAATTTTTTTAACTTAAAAATTAAATTATTTACTTTTGATTGTTAATTTAAATGCTACCATTTTAGCAAGAAGTGTAATTAATTTTTTTGCAAGCAAGATTTATTAATGTAAAGGGTGATTAAAAAACAGGCTGAGTATAAAAGAAAACTGCAAGTTTGAAGGTCTATAATATCTTAACCAAATAACATACAACCTTGATTGACCAATCAAATGAACCGTGAAACCATGAAGTTGGTTTACCATATCTTTATAAATGTTCAATGTGACCACCATGAGCGTGGCCCGAACGACATCTTCGCTATAGTCAAACTCGTTCCACAATCTTGTCAGCATGTCCGGTGTAACTGTTTGGATGGCGTCCGTAATACTTGTTTTGAGGTCGTCAATGTTGGACTGCAATGTTGGACGAAACACTTGATTCTTTATGTCCCCCCATAGAAAATGAACGCAGGGGTAAGATCCGGGCTTCTTAGGGGCAAGTGATCAAGAGCCTGGACACCACCTGCACTTCGACCAATCCAGCGTTGCGGCAACGTATAGTTGAAATATCCGTGAACAGCTAGGTGTCAATGGTGTGGGGCACCATCCTGCTAGAAAATAAAGTCCCCGCAGCTTCTTCTGAGGAATCGTCCACTCTGTAATCATGTCTAAATAAGGTATTACAGTAACAGTGGGCTCGTGAAAAAAGAAAGGGCCGAAAACTGTGTCTTTGGATACAGCGAAAAACATGTTAACTTTGGGAGAAGCGCGCTCATGTTCGGTGGTTTCATGTGGAGGCTCCTGACCCCATATCCACACGTTCTGCTGGTTCACCTTACCATTTGTATGGAACGTCGTTTCACCGCTAAAAACCAGCTTAGATATGATGGCATCGTCTACCTCTTTCTGGGCAAGAATGAACTGCAGAAATCACGTCTCATTTATTTATCCCTTTAGGTACGAGCTTGTACAAGTTTTAACCTGCATGGTTTATACAGCAACCACTTTCGTAACACTGCCCATACCGTCGATTGAGGGATTTGAATTTCCCGGTTAGCAAGTCAAGTTGATTTTCTCGGACAGCGAACGAACGCTTGTTGAATCGGTTACACATTCTCTTCGGACACACGCGGCCGCCTAGAACTTTTGCCTTTGCAAAGGCACCCTGTGCCACTGAACTGAAGAAACTGACCTACGATACTCCACCAGTCAGAGAGACAACGTCCGTAATTCCAACGGAATTCACGTTGAACAGTCGTAACCTATTCACATTTAGCCAACTGAATAACACAGAACGCCTTCAGTTATTCCGTTGTCTTTGTGATGCGGACTAACACAGAACACACGCTCATAGTGCGACGACAGACGCTCCCGGTGCCATCTCTCGGCACATAAAGGAAACATCAGACCTTCCCCTTCACATTGACGTGTCGAATGCGAGCTCGCTACCCCCTCACCGCCTCAATCCGAAAGTTACGTACCCGATCCAAACAGTAACACCGGACATGCTGTCAAGCGAGCGGAACGATTTTGATGGTCGCGTAGATGTCGCTCGGGCCGCTCAAAGTGGTCACATTGAACAATTAGAATGAATTGTTAACAAACTTCACGGTTCCGTGGTTTCTTTGATTTGTCAATCAAGGTTTTAGGTTATTTGGTTTGGATATTATATACCTTCAAATTTGGGATATTCTTTTATACTCATCCTGTATTAGAGCATTATTATTTCGAAATTTTTAGTTGCATTAGAGATAGCATCGTCCAGAGAATAACATACTGTAAGTTTGTATTAGCTTCTTCATTGTTTTCTGATATATGTTCATGAATGATTGCATGCGTTCACCAAGAAATTTAAATTATTGTATGTGTTTCCATATCTGTTGCACATGGACAGAGTTTTGTTTGTGACGCGGTGTACTCGCGTTACTGCTTCCGTGAAGATTTAATTGTGCATTTAACATGTCAAATGTAAAAAAACAATTTTTTTGGCACCCTTGGTGACGCTCTCTTACATTACTTTATTCAAAATTAGCCCGTTTGGTTCTCTGAAAGAGGACTTACCTTAGAAGTTCTCAATTGCTTTACAAAGCTGTTCGGTTTAGTGTCGTTTTCAGCTCACTTGTCCTTATATTCGGCGAAGCCACCGTTGTTCTGACGTTATGAGACCTGCTGAGTATTGCCGTCTCGTTGCGATATATGTGAGGGAAAGGGGCATTGTGAGAGGGGGTTTAAGAGTATTCAAGCCCATCGATGTGCATGTTGATTGCCGCCATTTATATGCTCTTAATCAATGTATTTTGGAGAGGCTCCAACTCGCATGCGAAAGGGCATAGGTACGTGCTGGCGATCTTATAATTACGTTTATCAGTTCCTGAAAATTTTACCCGATATTTTAATGGATGGTTTAGTTACTGAGTATAGGATTTATTTAATCCAAATACTTTTTAAAGCCTAACAAATTAATAATTGAGTATCTTGACAAATATGGCCTTAAAGACAGGATAAGAAAAAGACAATTCAAGAAAGTGATATTCCCGCAGAAGAAGGAGGTAATATTAAAATATTTCTGAAGGTTTAGTGGAAGTACAGTATTGATAGAAATCAAAGATGAAGCAAATATTAATATGATCAAGAACAATGAGAATCTCAAGATACATGGATTACAAATGCATATATCTCTGGAGAAAAATTCCATGTTCATCTTGTATGAAGCACAGAGAAAAGTGAAAAGCGATTACCTGTTTACAAAAGCCTGGAAACAGAGTATGGAAGATAAGGCGGTGAACAAGGAATAATTTCTGAGAGAAACCACCTTTTCACTAGAAACGACGAAACAAAAATACCTGAGTGTAGTAATTGAAGAGCAATATAAATCCAAAAAAACTTCCTATGTGACAAGAAAAGGCGTACATTGTATATGCAGCATGCAGAGTTCGGGAATTCCTGATTTCATTAGGGGGGATAAGTGTAAAGAAAATGTTTGTCAAAGCAAACATTTTAGGTACGGAAGATGATGCACGTGTAAATTATAGAGTGAGAAGTTTTCAGACACATTTAACTTGGATAATTCTGTTTGTGCTAATTGCCTGAAGGATTCCAAAATTTTGTCCACATTATTAGGAGTTTTACAGAAAATAATAATTGGAAAAGTAAATCTACAACTAGCAACTGTTACTAAGACAAAGAGCGCGCCCGTCGCAGCTCGAAGAGAAGCTAACTTTAATGTAATGCAAGAAACATTCTCATTAAAAGGATAAAATATTTTATTTTAAACGTTTTATGATTCAGAAACAATCCTATGTCCAGATTATGGTTTCGTCCACAACATCTGAACTGTATACTAATATATAGGCTTACGGTAGATCATCATGTCTGTAAATTTATCAACCAAAAACAATAAATTGTACTCCTTGGAATCCTATTTCCAGTTTACCGACAAAGAGGCGCAGTGTTAACTCACTGGACTCACATTCTGGAGGACCCGTGTTTATTCCCACTCCGGTCATCCTGATTAAGGTTTCTGATGGTTTCCAAAATCACTCCAGTATAATGCTGGGATAGGCAAATAACAAAGGTTATGGCTGATTATTTCCCCATTCTTTCCCCCATGCCTCTTCCCTGAGCAACTTACTCCCTCTCTTATGACCTCGCTGTTGACGAGACTTTAAGGCCAACTACCTATCTAATTTCCTTCCTACTTATTTCCACACTCGGTAACACTCTAGTACTTTTCAAAAAGAGTGGTGATTGATTACGAGTACTGGGAAGAGAGCGACAGATTATTAGCGCAGAGGCGAACGCAAAATCCAGAAAAGAGTATACAACAGGAATAGATGAGCGTGGCGTGGCGATTGATCGCTATCACATTATCAACGACATACACGTCGCTAACAAACCTGGATACCTCTACATATATGTACCACCAGAGCAAAGCACAGAGTCACGCCTGGACGTGATGATCACTTTATGAAATGTAGCCAGACTGTTTATGAACTGAACAATGATTGATGATTCTACCAGTGACAATGTACTAAATGTGTTTTATTTAAATGTTGTTGTAGCAGCAGAAGAATCCCATGTCCTAAGAACAATATACATCTCTCGGGGTGCAAAGTTACAGACATTCGATGAAATACTAACGGCGAATATACATAGGTATGATAAGGAATACACAGAATATCTCACATACGAGCTGAAAAAGTTACAAATTTTATGCAATACATCTGCAGAGCACTTACGGAAATTCCAAACCTGGAGACCGACTGAACAAATGGTAGGAATAATAACAGTAGAACGTATGTACTAAGATATCAGTTGGTAGAAACTATCGACAAAGGAAGAAGTCATGACGATAAAGGTAATCTCCTTCGGTGCTGGCATACAAAATTCTGGTAAATATGTTAATATATATCCAGTATGTGAACAGCCCAACAAGGCAAGGAAGAACAATAATTGATAATCAATATAATGTATATGATAAATTAACATCACTCCTGCCAGATGATAGATTTTATGTACACAGACTAATGCAGCGAACCGACACTGTCTGGATGAGTTGCCGGACATCCTTCCAACAACATAATAAATGATTGAAGAGATGAATAGAATCGTAAAAGTAATGAAGAACAAGAAGAATGCCAGTACATGAAGCAATTACTCTAGACATCTTGAAGAGGGTCTATCCATGAATAAGACATCATCTATAGGTTATACATTAATGCCTCTCTAAGAGATGTTTTCCAAGGATATGAAAACAAGGACTCTTGAAGATTTTGTTTGAAATCGAAACAAAGATAGAAACATAGATCCTTGGAATACTCTTGATTAGTAGCGAAGTATTTGATGATTATGGCTGCCAGAGGCGCTGCGGCAACTCAAGAAAAAGTAATGACCCAGAAATATATGTGGTTTCATACAATATTTTTCGATGAGACTAAGCATATATTATGTCAATAGATTCAGCATAGAGAAGCCAAGTCAAAGGAATGTCCACCGGGATTAGTCATTTATGGACCACTCTTGTGACGTACACTCCGTGACACATTTATTTAAGTAAATCATTCATATGCATGTAAGATATCTGCGTATGCAGGTGTTGCATTGACTGTAAACCCAGCATAAAATTGAGAGTAACATGAGGCAAAAAAACACAAATTTTGTGAAAAAGGCAACCACAAGAAAGATGCATGTTATTGAAATAAATATTATACCACAGCAAAGGTAAATAACAATACACAAGTGATGAGGATTACAGAACTCAACATGATCTCTTTCCTTGATAACTAATTAAGATGTGAAGCTCCCCACGCACTGCAATAATAGCCCCTAAACATCGTGGCATGGAATCAAAGAGGATCTGTATGTGTATATATCGCTTCTTTTATATTTTTTTGGGCCAGATCTTTGTGTATTTACTTATTTATTACGCCACTTTCTTTGCTAAGTTTATTGTGGCATTTTTTTGTTGTTTCTGCCAAGGACTCGGGACATGTATGTGTTCGTTGAAAATTGATATTGTACTTTATTAGTTTCTTATCTTTTGGTCGTAAATGGACACAAAATGATAGCATAATGTGGTTGAGTTTCACGTGTCATTTGTGGTGGTGTTAGTGATGTTATTTCTTATGTTAAAAAGTTCGTTAACGAAACATAATATTAAAAGTATGGCATTAATTTATGAATGCAATTTCAGTCTCAAATTTTATGATAAAAATTTATTTCGTTTATAAATGCTTAAGGTTTTAATGTTGAATTCTTCTTTATTTGCCTTGCAATTGCATCATATCTTGCACTGAAGAGCCAAACAAACTGGTACACCTGTCTAATATCGTGTAGGGCTCTGCGAGCACGCAGACGTGCTGCAAGACAAAGTGGCATGGACTCGACTAATGTCTGAAGGTATGCAGGAGGCATTTCAAACCATGAATCCTGCAGGGCAGTTCACAAATCCATATAGGAGTGCGAGGCGGTGGAGATCTCTTCTGATCAGACCTTTGCAAGGCATCCCAGATATTCTCAATTATGTTCATGTCTGGTGATTTAGGCCAATGTATGTGTCTAAATTCACAAGTGTGTTCCTGGAGCCACTCGGTAAAAACTCTCGACGTTTGGGGTGTCGCATTGTCATGCTGGAATTGTCCATGTCCGTCGGAATGCACAATGGACATGAATGGATGCAGGTGATCGGACAGGATGCTTACGTATCTGTCACCTGTCAGAGTCGTATCTAGGCGTATCAGGGGTCCCATTTCACGCCAACTGCACACGCCCCATACCATGAAAGAGCCTCCACCAGCTTGAACAGTCCCCTGTTGACATGTAGTGTCCATGGATTCATGAGGATGTCTCCATACCCGTACAATTGGAAACGAGACTCGTCAGACCTGGCAACGTGTTTCCAGTCATCAACAGTCCAATGGCGGTATTGGTGGGTCCAGGCGAGGCGTAAAGCTTTGTGTCGTGCAGTCAACAACGGTACACGATAAGGCCTTCGGCTCCTAAAGCCCATATCAATGATTGTCCGTTGAATAGTTCACACGCCGGCACTTGTTGATGCCCCAGCATTGAAATCTGCGCCAATTTGAGATATGGTTGCACGTCTGTCATGTTTAATGATTCTCGTCAGTCGTCGTTTATCCCATTCGTTCACTATCTTTTTCCTGCTGCAGCGATGTCAAAGATTTAATGTTTTACTGGATTCACGATATTCACGGTACACTCGTGAAATGGTCGTACGCGATAATCCAAATTTTATCGCTACCTCGGAGATGCTATGTCCCATTTCTCGTGCGCCGACTATAACACCACCTTCAAATTCACTTAAATCTTTATAACCGGCCGTTGTAGTAGCAGTAACCGATCTAGCTACTTTGGCAGACGCTTGTTGTCTTATATAGACGCTGCCGACCGTATCGCGTTACTTTGATTGGTTCCATACCACTGTTATTTGCATATGCACGCCTATACCAGTTTTTTTTGCTCTCCTCTGTATAATTTAAAATTAATTTGTTAAAGTTTACTACCTATGTCGTAATTTTTATTGATACGTTTTTTTTAGTCTGTTAGTCTTTTGTAAGCCTGTTGACCTAGTCCTTGTGACTCAGTTATACCGGTGTGTTGACCTAGAAGTCAGGTGGTGTGCTGGCAGTGTGTTGTGTACACAATACCACGTAGGTCCGTTTGTAACGTCTTCAAAGTACCCTTTTCATTTATAAAGTTGTGTAATGACCTACTATTTAAACTAAAATTTGTTGGTTTTAAAAGCGAATGAAGCTATCAATGTGATTATTTCTGATTTTAATTGTCTTTTAATTTAGTCATTCTCAGTATTTCATATTTTTTATTATCTTGTGTTTTACTTGATATGATGTATCATTTTATAATTCAAAGTATTGCGATGTATTAAGAGGAATTCTTTTCTAAAAGCAGTTTGTAATTATTGATTATTTGATTTACGTTTGAATTGCAACTTTGTATGTTGTTTGGTTTTAAAAATAATATATTAGTTTTACTTTGTACGTTATTATACAACTTTATTTTTTAATTTTTTTTTTTTTGGGTATCTCTCGTGATTTTATTTATTCTCCAGTAAAGTATTTTTTATTTTATATTTCAATATTTCTGTTTTGCAATCACGTATTCATAGCGATGTTTGTATTGATCGTTTGTTCTTACAACATGGCGCCGCGCTAGTGTTGTGCAGTGTTACCAATGTAGGTTATTTTATGGCCCTATAGCCGTGCACTGCCTTTTGTAAATGCATCGCCACGCATTCATATTTTATGTTTCGCATTTTAAAGCGTTTCGGAACTATTTATTTTTATTTAATTACTCAACAGTTACTTTGTTTAGTAAGAGAAGTGCGTATTTTGACATCTGTCCGCACTTTATTACCATGTTTGACTTTGGTTCCAGATGATATGCTTTACATCGCATTTAACTTGTCTTGTTTGGCAAATCAATAATTTAATCCAATGTTGCTGATTTTTGATTCTGTTTTGTCTTGTTGACATGCTCAATTCTCCCTTTGCAAGGTTTTTATTATTTTTGCTCTTTTTGGAAGTGCATTTTCTCTGCGAGATTGTTTTAATTTTCTGGTGGTGTTAATTTGGGATCTGTTTATAAGTGTTTTGAGTCCTTTTATTTTAAATTTGTTTTCAAATTATATTTTGACTACTGGAAATGTTGTCAGATTCATTTGTCATAGGCAATGTAATTCTATAATTTTTCTCACAAGTTTGGCAGCGGTTTACTGTACTTTAGGGGCTTAATTAATTAATGATTTCATGATATTTTTTAAAAATACTTTTGTTACTTATGCATGTTATAGGTTAATGATTTTTGCACAGTACCTTTTCTTTTAACTTTAATGTTTCACATATTTGGTTTTAATTTAGATGCACTGCATTACACTTATCCACATTATAAAAAATATGTTTTCATGAATTTTTTTTTTGTTAGGTGACTTTCAGGAGACAGCTAGTTTTTTGTGTATAATTTTGAGTGGCTCAATTTTATTCAATTGCAGTGTCAGATGTACTTTGATTAAAGCTCAACATTGGGGGTCAAGCTACCACTATTTTTTGCTCTGGTCCTCTGAGGGTGTGCAACCACGAATCCAGGCCATTCGAGTCCTATTGGTACTTATATTTGGACGACCCCTAATGATAACCTAGTGTCACCTAGGAAGATTGCAGGACTCCATGATTAAAGTGTATTTTATTTCGTAAAGTTGATTTTAGCAATATTTTTCATAAAAACATAATTTACTATTATAGGGGAAATACGAGTATGAAATTCGAGTATTACCNGATTTTAGCAATATTTTTCATAAAAACATAATTTACTATTATAGGGGAAATACGAGTATGAAATTCGAGTATTACCATTATCGTTTCTTCTCTGTTTTTGCGAGTAAATATTTGTCCGTTTCTGTAGGGTTTTCTGTGTATCTATGTTTATTATTGTTCTATCTCTTTTTTCAGGTTCGTTTTGTAATATTACGATACTTGTTTGTCTCGGATATTGTTTTTGTGTTGGTACACCATAGCTCTTCTCCAGTGGAATGTGTCTGCTTCATGGAATTTGCCAGTGTAACTGCTGTGTTTTTCCGGTGTTGGCTGCAGCAAATGGCNCAGTGGAATGTGTCTGCTTCATGGAATTTGCCAGTGTAACTGCTGTGTTTTTCCGGTGTTGGCTGCAGCAAATGGCCTACTGTTTTCAGCTGCTTCTGGTGGGTTCCACTTTGCGGACATTCTGCTCAGTGAAACTGCTGTGAAGTGCCAGGTTTTCCCTCTCCTGATTTAAGGTAGTGTTTGAAATGATTTATTATCGTTTGTTTACCTTTTGGTTAAATCTGGAGTTTCAAAGTTTAATTTGTGGGGTAACATTGTTGTCTGTTAATCACCTTACATTTTTTCCTTTATTGTGGTTATTCTCGTATTTTTTGTTTTCGGTATTTGGTCTCGCGTTTTGGTACTTCGGTACTCGTGTCATTGCATGTGTTGCGACCAGGTTTTTTGAGAGCTGTGGTATAGGACACAGTTTGTCTTCGTGTTGTCTTTACTCTGAGCTGGTCGGCATATTGAGTAATTGCTTGTAAGTTTGCTAAAAAGTTTTATTTGTATTTCTTATTCTCTATTTGGCACATTTTATTCCATCTTATATAATTTTTTTCTATAAATTTTGTGTGGTGACACTGGTATGGAGCTTTGTCGTCACATTTCGTGTCATAGAATCCCTGATGGCAACCTAGTCTCAACTTTTGTTCAATATTTGTTTCCCTTCCAATTAAATGCATTGTCTAGAATTTGATTTAGGCCGTGTTGGTTGTATATAAATTTCAGTAAGATTGTTTTGTTTGAATTTGTGCCAGTTTCAGTGTGGAACTCGACTTGTGTTGTTTTTCTTGGTTATCGGTGGACTGATCACCAATCTGCAGTTCAGGTCACACACTAGTTGCTAGCTTAGCTAGTGGCGGTCANCCCTGATGGCAACCTAATCTCAACTTATGTTTAATTTGATTTAGGTCGTGTTGGTTGTATATAAATTTCAGTAAGATTGTTTTGTTTGAATTTGTGCCAGTTTCAGTGTGGAACTCGACTTGTGTTGTTTTTCTTGGTTATCGGTGGACTGATCACCAATCTGCAGTTCAGGTCACACACTAGTTGCTAGTTTAGCTAGTGGCGGTCAAGACTTATGCATTGTTTCATGCAAGCACCAGTTTGGGGTTTTGTCTTTTTATTTGTGTTTTTGTTTTGGAGTCGTGCTTGTGGTATGTTGCGCAGCACATTTGTTTTGCTTCCTTAGCACTTGGACTTTCCCATTTTTTGGGATCGTGGAAAGTTTCGTGACACCCCGTTTATGTATTTGTCGTCGAGTTGTGTCCTAGGTTTTTATTTTGACTATTTTTATGGCCTTTGTGGTTTTATCTGGTTCTCCTGGGAACTTTTTCCTCCACTATTGTTCTGTCATTGCCAACAACTCTTGCAAGTCACCTTTGTTTTGGCAATTGTCTGGGTATCTGAACTTCTTGTCCTGTTATCCTCAATCACCTTTGCATGTTAAATATTTTTGGTAAAAGTATTTTTATTCTAACTTCTTGTATATTGTGTGCTATAAAAAATATTTTTTCACCCCGGTGTCTCCTTTGGGGGCAGGAGTACGTGCTGTTTTAAAATACGTCATGTATATTTTACTGTTTTATTACTGTTGGGGTACTATTTTTAAACTGTTTTGAAACCTTATTTTCAGTACTTAATTCAGTAAAAAGATGTGAGTAATATTTAATTGATTTACTAATTTTTTTTTAATTCATGTGATAATTAATTACTTTTATTATCCATTTAAATCTCCACAATTTTTTTAAATACTATATATTTGTCCAGTGTTATGATATAACTCATCATGGTAAATATTTATTTATTTATCAATGCGTTTGTAAAGTGTCATTTACGTATTTCAGTTTATGGATTTTTATCGTTTTCATACTTGTATTGTAACTTTGATTTCAATTAATTTTTTACCTGTACTGTGAATGTAACGTTTTTAATCTCGTCTCGCCTGCAGTCCCGTGTTTCATGAGATACTGTTTCTCTACCAACCGAATGTGCAATGCTGTGTTGCGAATTATTTCAGTCGCCGTCTGAAGCTCCCCTTTCTACTCACTATCCTGCAGCTGCAGTTCTTGCAAACTTTCTCGTGGCATCCCTGCCGCTTGGCACGTGATTTCACATAAAAGTGCTCCATTGCTCACGTGCTATGTTCTCCCACCTGTGTGCATTTTAGCACTTTTCGCCTCTTCTAGACAGCCTGCTACATCTAGCGGCGTAAATCTAAGCTTGTCGTTTGGCATTTGGGTCTACTTTCTGTGTGCTTGACGATCTTCTTCTTGTCTCTTTCTGTCCAGCCACAGAGTTAAGATGGCGTGTTGCCCGGCTTTGGCGGCTGTGTTGTTCGGAACTTGAGTTTCTGTTTTAAATGTTAAGGTTTCATTGCTGTGTCACTAATGTAGTTTTATATAGTACTTTTTTAAAAAAATGTTGTGGTGTGTGTTTTTTTTGTGTATATTTGGAAAGTTACACCAACATGCAAATTGCATGTTGTCTGCTTTCCCGGCTTGGTAAGTAACACTCCAATTGTATAGTTTTTATCTTAGTGCGTGCATGAACTATTTTCACTCACTAAATTTCCATGGTTATATAATATTTATTAAGGATCCCACAGCTAGGCTAATATTTACTGTTTCTTTGGTGCACGTGGAAGGCTAATCGTTACTGCAACTGCCGCACTATTCTATTCTACATCAGCTGGCTAAATTTTCTTTTCATCGTGGGATAACCCTTCTACACATCGCTCCCCCTTTCTTNATTCTATTCTACATCAGCTGGCTAAATTTTCTTTTCATCGTGGGATAACCCTTCTACACATCGCTCCCCCTTTCTTTGTTGATGGCGACGTAGTCAACTTTATTTTCATTGTTCACTTAGATTCGATGGTCGTCATACAGCCAAATTACAACGGGACTTATCTAAACAATAACGTCTAAAAAAATTTTTATAAACTATTTCTACGCACATGCAAATTAAACAATTTG
>NQII01014588.1:0-15625 GCA_002778355.1 Clitarchus hookeri | reverse complement strand
CCCAGGGTGCACTCCCCACACGAAGTTTCGTTTCGTTCGTTTCGATATTCTTGAGGCTTAAAATAAGCTCGGTTTATAATATTTGAGTTTAATTTGTTCCACCGTTATATGATAAATAAGCTGGTTTATTGTCTTTAACTCAAATATTTTCTGAAGCTTAATATTTTTATGAGTGATTTTCATTGACGTGACTGATGAATTGATTCTGGTGTTAATTTTGATTTCCATTTTAAATTTTGGGTAGTCTTTAGTTCTATCACGGTTCGTGCCAAATTTTGAATTTTCAAAACGAAAAATATGTCCATAACTTACCATGGCGTAGTAACGCTGGTTGGGATACGGTGTTTCCACGGCAATTTGAAGCTACTGAAATTCCTCTTAGGATTTCGCGTGCACTTGCTGATTCATTTCTAAACATCTGCTACAATCTTTATCTAGATTTTTCCAAAACACTGTCGCTCATTTTCTTGTCCCAATTTGTGAACTTTTCGTAGATTGCTACCAATCATTTCTAAATCACTTACTTTTCAGTAGAGTGGTTCGGTAATCATGGGGGCTACTGTCTAGTTATGGCAGACGACGGTGACAATCTCCAACCCTGTAAGAGAGCGGCAACTTAGGCGACAGTGCAATATCAACCGCGAGTGGTTTCAAATATTAATATATTATTATATATTATAAAGTAATAAATAGGCCGGTAGTAGAGAATAAATCGATAACAAACTTAGATTATTTTTTCAAAAAAATTATTAAAACTGTAGAATAAATAATTAACCCCGCGCCCTATATCATCTACACACTTAAAACTCAATGAAAGTAAGGTGGTATCTATACAAAAATCAATGAACATAAAGCATGCCCTTTTTTAATAATAAACTAAGAAATTAATCTTTTTATCAAGGTGAGTGTAGAAGTACACTTTTAACCCTGCTAAAATTATCATATAGGAAATAACAAAAATTAGCTGAGTTATGTACGCTTTAAAAATTCTTATGAATAATTTATTTAATCTACGAAACATTAAATAACATTAATAATGCATGTAACAATTAAATTAATTACAAAAAATTATGCATATGAAATAATTTTTTTTTCAGTTATTAAAAGTAGTTTTTTTTTAAATTGAGTAATATAAATTTCGTTATTACCAACAATTACATTAAACTCAACACACGTTTAAATTAGTTTTATCTTTCACTATAGTTGCTTCATATTGGTTTTTATTAAAATTTAATAAAACATTTATCCTTAATCTCCAATTTTTACATGTTTATAATAACGTTTATTATATATATCGTTAGTAGAAATGTTTTATTTAAATTTCTGACTTCAAAATAAATATATTTTTTATATAATCTGTTCTTAAATCTAACTTTAATTTCAAAATGTTTTATTTTTCACGTATGGTCGTCCTGATCCTCGATTATCATTTCTGTTACTGGAAAACCCACAATGTTTAGTATAGAAAACTTGATAAGCTACAAAATTTATTTTGTTCATCTAACAGAATTCACGCTTCAGATAATAAAACGTCAGTATTGGGTAAAAAATAAATAGACTGTCAACAATATATTTAGTTTAAAACATTGTGTATATTTTTGTTTGGCCTCCATTCTAAAATACAGTTCGAAAATGAGTGACCCCGCTGGGAATCGAACCTGGTAGGCTTAGGTGGGAGGCGAGAAGTCTGACCACTACACCAGCCTGGCCACACTAAAACTCAGAAAATTTACAAGAATTGTTCTCCACTAACCCTTAACATAAAATCTTGTGTAACGTTTATGGGAAAATATAAATCCGTTATTTGCTACTCCACTGTTTTACTGCCCAGACTATCTGGATAAAAATAAACAAGATTTTTAAAGTTAGCAGAACATAAAATAACATATTTTTTGCTTCGCATATACATGTACATATAAATATTTTAAAGCTTATTATAATAAATATGAGTTATGAGAAGTATTACTCTTAATTGTACTGAGTATTTATATTTCCTGTATTTATAGCATCAATAATTATATTGGTTTTATTATTTGTACAGACTTCAGAATTTTTTTCTTATTTTTTAAAATTAAAATAGGCTGACTATAGTGATTTTATTGTTTTATCGATATACCAGTCATAGTTACAGATTTGTTCGTGAAATTAATATACGAGATTAACAATTAAGTGAATTATCACTTTCCGCTTTTCTAATTAGTTATTTGTTTTCTTTTCAACTAAATTTTGATGAAACGAATTTTTTTTNGAATTATCACTTTCCGCTTTTCTAATTAGTTATTTGTTTTCTTTTCAACTAAATTTTGATGAAACGAATTTTTTTTTAACAACGAATTGCCATTTAATTTTAGTCAGTTGTGAATTATTTCTTATTCCAGTTACTTTATCCTCTGTGGAATCGAACTTGCTGTGTAGAATATATATTTATATTCTAAAAGGTAACCACAACTTAAAATTTATATTTTATTTTACAGTACAATCATTTGTAAACAAGATAAATAAAATGTACATTATATAACATAAACCACTAAAAGCGCTGCAGCTATTAAAACCTTCCCTTACACTCTGATTTTACAACTGCAGCTACAGGTTCAATAGTATGTCGTGGTCGATATTTAAAATTCATACCCCTGCAGAGAAGCGAACCCATGCCAACTGATTGCAACAATGTAAATATATATCGTGTTCGGTGACTGTTTAAATTCTATCCCTAATAATTCACTTCAGCCACAAACTCCTCTAAACTTATCAGCCCTTTACATAAAAACCAGGTCACTTAAATCAAAGCGGCTATCTTCACGTGAATTAACTTTCCTTTCTCTACATTTAATACGTTTTTATTATACATATTTCTATTCAAACAAAATATATTTACGCATCTTATAGTTTACACTGCAAATTTCCCGTACTTATAAACAAATGTTTATCAAATCACTAGTTGAGGATGGCAAGAAAGGGACTGTGCGTCTCACCACAAGATAAAAAAAGTCGTTTGAACGAGTGGTTTTAAAGAAACGGCGTGATAATTTTACAGGTTTTCCGCGCACTTCCAGTGCATTATTCCCTTGTCAGCTCCTCTGCCTGTACTGAGTAAGTGGATTAAGTTACACTCAGTGCCTTCAGCTGGTACGACGTGCAGCCCAGCAGCAAGGCCTCTCCACATTTTTAACTTCATATAACCTGCTTGGTTGAAACACATGCATTAATTCATTGTAATAAAAATATTTAGAAACATGCTTTGATCTAGCNGGTTGAAACACATGCATTAATTCATTGTAATAAAAATATTTAGAAACATGCTTTGATCTAGCCAGATTCACAAATTCTGATGGGAAAGTTCCCGAAAGGGGTAAAATTTATTTACAGTAATTAAAGGAATTTCTAAGAATTACAGTATGATCATAACATTAAAATTTATGAAATGGTACGGTCTTTTGGGGACGTAATTATAAACATTCGGTTGACCAAGTGTGAGGTAATGGCTTACAAAATTCTGGTAGCAGCGATGAACTAGTGCAGTAAACAAGAGGGTTTAGGCAAAAAGAGATGTGTTTCGGATTGTCATAAATTTATGCAGCGCCCTGAGAATGTAAAATATGCGTCGTTTACTACCCAATGGGGTCATTCAGAATGGATCAGAAAACAATTTGGGGTACATTTTTGAGGACAAGTTGTATCAAGGATGTTATATAAGATTATTAACGAACATAACTTTAAAATTTGTAAAATGCATTTTTTTTTAATTCTTTGAGGAGAATACATAATCTTGATAGATTGGTTTAAGAAAGTAACGACAAACAAATTTTACGGTTAACCGTGAGAAGACATGTTGGAAGAGACAGGATATAAAATTTCGGAGGTGCTTATAATCAAATGGTCAAATGCTTATTATCCATCAGATTGCTCTAATAGTTATTTTCCTGAACTTAATAATGTTAATAAGTATAATATTTGTGGCATGACATACAATTTTGCGAAGTATATAGAAAGTTATGAAGAGTTGTGTGTGACCCTTGGTAAGTTAAACAAGGAGAGAAGAGGAGATTAAAAGTAGCTTTCTAAAAATCTTAAGTATGCCTCACATCATCTTCCTTGTTTGGTTGTAGCGGATTTTTCTAAGCGATTTGTTCTCCAAGTGCATGTTTTTAGTTTGCCATTGCAGACTTTATCGCTATAAGAATACGAGAACGAGTTAAGGTCTGTTACTTACGTGAGCAAAACATTCTCTAGAAGGGGAAGAAAAATGTACAGCTCAGAAAATAAGGATGCAATAACATGCGTATTTGATTTTGAACGTTATAATAACTATTTAAATCGTAGCACTTTGGTTTTACGGACAAAGAACGAAACTCGAAAGTCTCTTTTGTATTGTTACTAATCTGATGGATAATGTATTATACTCAGTATATATTTTAGACTAGGGTACCGGCCCGGCTTCGCCCGGGTACAATTGAGTTTTACTGTAATACACTAATAAATAAATTGGGAAAAGACAATTCTGTTATGTGAAACAGAATTATGAAATTATACTTTTTTTGGCATAGGTTTTCAACTGAATACGGCAACCCAAAACGAAGGAAATATTTTTTACCCGATAGCAAAGAAGTAGGGTATATTTTTGGAGTCTATCTGTGCAACTATCGCGTAGTTACCACATTTCCGTTTCCAGTGTCGATGGATGAAAATCAAAAACATGAGATTCATCAGGTTGTATCTTAAGAAGGTAATGTTCATATGTACTTTTTTGTGCTTGGCGGATGGATCTTAAGGATCACCAAAGTTAAGCAACATTCCCATCGGAACACATTTGGATGTGTGACCGTTTAGTGGCAAAACATCTGAGCCCTTCCGGGCTTTGGAGGACACATTAAATATTCGGTCCCGGTTGTTATCGGTTGATAGTAGTCATTAAACCATTTCAAAGATCCTTGGGCAGCCAGATAAAATCTGACACTAGAGGAAAATAATATTTTGATCACGTTTCCAGCAATTGCAGAATTGCGTTTTTCGTTGTTATTCCGCAGGAACCGTACAATTTTCCGGGATTAAAGTATCCTATGTCCTATTCCAAGACTTAAAGTATATACTTACCAAATTTAATCAAAATACGTTAAACCGTTATGGAGCTGAGTGGTAATAAACATACACATATACACACACATATTAGACATTTATAATATAAGTAGGATTGGGTTGAACTATCGTGGTGTGCTTAAATGTACTGGGACTGCAAGGACACTATAGGCCCGAGAGCTTAATTAGGAAAGCACGCGATGTAATGTCCTGCTGCATCCAGAGGGTGTTGCTGCCAACGATGCGATTGCCCAGGGCCTTTAGTACGTCCATATTTCTTCAGATTAATTCATAGTCAGCTAAGTCAACGAATTATTATTTTTTGAAAAGAGCAGACCGAATTTTTTTATTCAACTTGAACTTACCCTAGTTAACTGAACGACGTACGTGTAGGCATTATATATTTGCGTAATACCCTGAGCTAGTCTGGAGCAGAGACACAAATTAAGCAATTTTTCACCTGGAAGTTTAGAATTTTAATTGCCAGGCATATATTTAATAGAACATCTAAGTCACGTGATGGGGTGGTGGTACTGAGCCCGAAATGGTGTTTGAAAATTGACTAAGAATTTCATGTCAGAAAAAAATTTGTTGAAATGGATATTAATTAAATTTCACACTTTACTTGAAACGCCTCTTCTCAATTATGATTTCCAGTAGAAAAAAGTACTTTTCCATAGTGATGTTATCTATTATTGAATAATTGAGTTTTGTAGTATTATTTATGAGTGTTCTCCTGTCTCACAACTGTATCTACACCGTATTCAGTCTGCACACATTTACGCGAGCCTTTCCATCTTTATACGTATACTTAAAGCTGTTACGTCTGGTGCAGTAGGCGGGGACTATAAAATATCCACACATCACTTAACACATTTTTTTTCGTTACTTTATATAGCTGACATTGTTTATGATTCACTTTCACTTATATATCATTCAAATTAATTTATATCTGAGGCAGAAATAGAAACTATAGAGAAAGTTGGTGAGGTACCGGTACTAGAACGTCACATTATGAAACAGATGAATGTAAAACAAAGCATTAAGATGTACAACAAATTACTAATAAAAGTGAAAATGTTACTCAGTAAAAAAGTTGAAAGAGGATTTTACAGTATACAGGAGCACAGTGCGCCAATAATATATATGTATATGTTCCAAAGTAAATGAGGCAAATATATCTAAGGTAATTTCTCTATTCTTTTTTGTGACGTCGCTCAGAAGTGCTCAAAACTCAGAAACGAAAAAAAAATAATTTCGTTATTGAAATTTAGATCTATATGAGAGCATGCAAGGAATATCAGTTACTTCAATAAATATTAAATAGTATATTGCGCAAACACTTTGTGGAAGTAGGAAACGTGTTTCTGTGGATTCATTTCAGAAACTATTAATATCGAAAAATGGGAACAGCGATATGCTTAATTTAAGTTCTGTGTTAAGTAAAATTGTTTTAATATTTTCTCTGTGGTGAATTACAAGATCCATTGGATCTATTAATAGGGCTTAGCAAACTTCCGGTAATCTGAAATCTTAGTGTCTGATAACACGGAGCAATCAGAATCTGAGATGATCAAAAATGTATATTGATGGATGGGGGGATTTATTATGTTCCGACCAGTCCATAACATTCTTGCCTTTATCTCGTCCAAATGATACAAAACCGATGTCAGAGGCGCCATAACATTTTTCACGATAATAATAATCAAAGCTNATAATAAAAATCAAAGCTGGAATAAATAGTTACTCTTTTAAACCTTGTCAGAACTGCGCTTTTTATTCTGCTACCGGGTGTATTCAGAGTAAATATGTTTTTATAATTCTGCTGCGTTTTGCTGAATATTCGGGTAATACTGCCTCTTAGAACACCGGTGAACTGGAAGAACAGTGGAATAAAACTTACCGACATTGAAATGCAACTCTGGATATCTTTTTCGCAAGTACAATCAAAATAGAATGTCTAACATATTTAAATTTGCAGATATTGTTGTATGCCGTAATGTAAAGTAAGGTTAGTAATATAGGAGCACATGAACTTTCCATNTGGAATAAATAGTTACTCTTTTAAACCTTGTCAGAACTGCGCTTTTTATTCTGCTACCGGGTGTATTCAGAGTAAAAATGTTTTTATAATTCTGCTGCGTTTTGCTGAATATTCGGGTAATACTGCCACTTAGAACACCGGTGAACTGGAAGAACAGTGGAATAAAACTTACCGAAATTGAAATGCAACTCTGGATATCTTTTTCGCAAGAACAATCAAAATAGAATGTCTAACATATTAAAATTTGCAGATATTGTTGTATGCCGTAATGTAAAGTAAGGTTAGTAATATAGGAGCACATGAACTTTCCATGATATATAAAACTTTGTGGTCCATATAATAATAGTAAATTTCTGGGGCCCTCCGAGTGTTTACGAAAGAACCCTCCTAATGAAAATGTTATAAAGAAGGCTCTTGTTACAATCGTCAACCAATTGTATCCTTAAATGAGTAAATAATAACACTAGATAGTCTCTTATTGTTTTAGTACATTTGTGTCAACTGGTTAACATACATTGTTAATGCTATAAAATGATTACTTGTAGTAATAAGGGAGACTTTAATTACACTAGCCCGTTTTTAAAGGGCCGTGAAAGTTATGACGTCACGTGACGAAAGCTTTAATTTTTGAAATGATCATAGACTAAAATGTGTACATATTTTACTTGTTAAAAATAAAAATGCCATATTTGTGTAAATGAAAATTGTAAATTGTTGTAGCAATAAGGTTGGCAGTGGTCTGTATTTTGTACGTTTTCTGAACAGTGAGTTGAAAGGATGTAAGGATAATTGCCACTGTGCATCGCTGGATGTGAGCTGTTTCTTGCTCGCGGGGAGTGGAGCGAGTTGTTGGGGAGAACACACGACGTGGGGTGGAACAAGGCGACCAGCTGGGCCGGCGTGACAACTCTTAGTGCTCTGTGACGTTCAGGAGGTAAGAGTTGCCGCCTGCCAGCGTCTAGGAGAAACTGTGAGTTTGGGAATTATTGATACGTAGAGTACAGTGTTGAGTAGGACACTGTGCCCATTTAAAAAACAATTTAATAAAGAGGAAAAGTCATGCCAGTAACTATGCGGTTGCTATAGCACTGACTGTACCGTTGTAAATGAATGTATGACTGACAAGATTATTAATGGATGGAAGGGCCACACCAATGCCTATGTTGTCAATATTTTATCTGAATTATTTGAAGCCAGATGGTAACATATGTTTCCTTATACTACTTTGTTCATTTTGACTACGTATAAACACTAAAGTAACAGAGTTTTGAAAAAAATGCGGCCTCCATTCTTTTAAATCAAGAATACCATTTGGCTCTACAATCTTTACTGACACGCTTTTCTTAGCATTTGTTGTGATTAGAACACATAACGAAGAGGGTATTCTAGCTGATTTCTCTTTTGTTTCTCGAACGCTACAATGTATGGGTCGGTATGTAGGTAAGAGCAACCCCTTTGAGAAAATATTTATTTAATAATTTCAAGTTTTCCAGATGAAATCAAACCCATACACAGCCGAATAAGTATGTGTTTTCTATGTTTACCAGTGCGNAGCTGATTTCTCTTTTGTTTCTCGAACGCTACAATGTATGGGTCGGTATGTAGGTAAGAGCAACCCCTTTGAGAAAATATTTATTTAATAATTTCAAGTTTACCAGATGAAATCAGACCCATACACAGCCGAATAAGTATGTGTTTTCTATGTTTACCAGTGCGTAAATCAGCAAATAAATTAAGGTTAGTAACACTCCTTAATATACTCATGCAAGAATGACCCTTCATTGGCACTCTTCTTAACATGATAATTAACACAATTTGCATTTTTGAAATATCAGGAATGGATAAATCTATTTACAGAACAGTAAATGTGTTCTACATTCGCTTCTTCCATCGAATAATAAAAACATTTTTGTCTTCTATTGTGAGAATCAATGCCTGCTTCGGCTGTTTTCTTTCACTGGCACATAGGAATGCACTTTAAATGTTTTAAAGTGTTCTAAATCTTTATTAGTCGTCCATCAATGGCCTACCAAACATGAAATCCCTACAACTGGTGCCTGTGGGTAAAGCCTAATTCATATTGTTTTGTATTACCGGTACAATTTCATACATCATTAAACATACTAAAAAAATAGAATACTATTACTCTTAATCTACCAAAATCCTTAACAACCACATAATTTGACTCATAGGTTGCTAATATTGCACTCTTCGCTGTACCACTCCAACAAAAATGTTTGTGGCTTCAATTCACTTTCCCTACTTTCTTAAGTCAGTGCATCGCCGGAAAGGAAGTGGCAATTTGTTATTGCTAGCAAAAAATTGTCAGTTTCCGAGAGCAAGTCTTGGCAAGTTTTACATTATCTATTTAAAAAAATTAACTTTGTGGCCTTGCGTGCTACTTTCGTTCAATTCAGTGGAGTGTGTTTGCTATCACGAGTTCGTTCGTATGCTACAAGAAGAACCCAATTCGATAGCTCTCTTGTACAGAGCCCATAATCACAACATTGCAACGAACAATATGCGATCAAAGACGATAAAAACCACTAAAATATTATGTAACATAACTAAGAACAACGCACTTACATTTAAAATACATTCATTTGTAAAATAATTGAATACCTGTAGGTGTCATTGAAGGGGCATGTAAGTGGGCGCAGGCGCAGTTCGTAGTACTGTCCATGTACTCAGAAAAACAAATTACCACACCAGGAATATATATTGCAAGGGATCAAAACTTGCAGGATACACTTAGTATGGTGTTAAACTACCCGTAGCACGAACACAGGTGGCGATATTGTAAAGCTTAGAGGCATACAGATGTCGGATGTTCTCTTGAAGAAGATCCTACCCAGCTAGCACAACTGACCCCTCAGACACGCCATAGTTTCCTCTGGCTGAAGTGGCCGTCCAATCAGGTCCCAAACGTCCTCGATGGGCGAGAGGTCAGGGGACTTTGCTGGCCAAGAAAGCATGTTGACATCACGAAGGCGGGCCAGACATGCCCGTGCTGTTTGAGTGCTGGCATTATCCTGCTGGAAAATGGGGGTTTCAAGGTACACCAGGAAGGCGAGCGCACATGGTCGCACAATTTCCTGGACGTATCACCTTGGCAATCAGGGTTCCTTCAATCACCACCAGTAGAATTCGAAAATCGTAATAAATGGTACCCCACGCCATGACACCTCTTGGTGGGGCGATTTACTGCTCTACAATGAAGTGTGGATCACAGCACTGACCAGGACGTCTCCAGGCTCGAATTCAGCGGTCGTATATGTCTAGACAAAATCGCGATTTCTCGCTCCTTACTCGTTACAGTTTCATCCAGACGTATTATAAGAAATAAATGCGGTCATGTGATCGCACAGACCACGTGACTGTGCCTGCTCGGCGTATCTACATAAATATCCCGTGCAAGTGTTTCGTTGCGTCGACGGGGCGGCGTGGAGGATTTCCTTCACTCAGTTATCACATCACTAGCGGAAATCCTCTACAAAGTGCACATGTTGGAGAAACCCAAAGTCACTTATGTATCGTGCCGATTCATTCTATGAAATGCGGTAGGTAAGATTGCAAACCAAAAAAACTCTCATAAATCACAGACGTTGTCGTCTGCTCACTGTTCCTCTTGCTCAGCGTGGATTATATAGACTACAGTTAAACTTATTGTCGTGATCTACAGTTGTATTATTGCTGAATGGGATTTCGTCACAAAAAAAAATTTTCCACCTGATATTTGAATCTATTTTTTATCTTTTTAGTGCACATCCAAAGAAAGTTACACGCGCTTGGAAAACGTGGAAGCGATTTATTTATTTACGGTACGAATAAATCTAATACGTTGTAATATGTGCAATGCAGATGTTTTGGTAAAGTNAAACCCAAAGTCACTTATGTATCGTGCCGAATCATTCTATGAACTGCAGTAGGTAATATTGCAAACCAAAAAACCCACTCAAAACACTGACATTCCTTTTCTTCTGATCACTGTTCCTCTTGTTCAGCGTGGATGATATACACTACAGTTAAACTTATTGTCGTGATCTACAGTTGTATTATTGCTGAATGGGATTTCGTCACAAAAAAAAAAAATTTCCACCTGATATTTGAATCTATTTTTTTTCTTTTTAGTGCACATCCAAAGAAAGATACACGCGCTTGGAAAACGTGGAAGCGATTTATTTATTTATGGTACGAATAAATCTAATACGTTGTAATATGTGCAATGCAGATGTTTTGGTAAAGTTTATTACGTGTCTTGTTATTTGACAGCATAATTTTGCAAAGCTTCTTTCTTACCAAAATACGTTAATATTTCATCACAAATTAAAGTTTCTTATCCGACAAACAATGTTTCACGTGGAACTACTTTCATTATATTAAACGCATCGTCAGTCAATACGATTTTTTATAAAACTATAAATCTTTGCTACGTTTTTCGCTCAGTATGGTTCACTGTGCTTAATACTATATTGATATTATCTACAATTTTTATTCACATTGAGATCAAGACTTAATTGTACGAAGCTGTTAAAAATAATTGTAATTATAGCTGTAATCGATATATTACAAGAAAAATTAAACAACAGCTCGAAAAAAAAACAATTACATCAACAACTCGTATTACAATCAACAACCTAATAGCTATTGATAATAATAAATTTATATATTCAGATCAATCGTTTTATAAAAATATTGCCCAATGACTTTCTTATAAAGTCATTGTGTCCATGGAAAGTATCATCAGTTATTATTTCCTTATAAACCTCAATGTTTTATCAGAAAATCTATACAAGTACAAGTTAATGTACAGGGGAACAACTTAATTCAAGACAATGTTAAAGAGTATAATGGAAAATTTAATATACACTACTGTAGAAACTAAACATTTGACGGTTTGTGCATAAAAACAAACTCATAAAAAGTTGTTCAATTTGGTAATACTCTTTAATATTTTAAAGGTGCCGATTTTTTGTTAGGGCAATCTATGAGATACAATTACTTGCAAAGGACTGGCCTGTAATGTATACGTGTGTGATGTAATGTACAAGCCTCGAAATGTCAAAACAATTATGAAAGTTATAATGTGGTAAAATATTGGAACAAACTNTGGAAATGTCAAAACAATTATGAAAGTTATAATGTGGTAAAATATCGGAAAAAAATTTAACTAATTTCGTACAAAATTTAAGTGTCCTCATTTGTGCCATTATTTCAAAACGAGCTTATTTTAAAGTTAGACTAGGGGTTAATATATAATACGGTAAATGTAAGCCTCGTTATTGTTATAAGTCTTATACATCAGACGTTATGACTCTCGAGAAATTTGTTTTTAACTAAAAATATCTTGGACTATAAGATGGCGAAATTATTATACTGAAATTGTCAAGAGGAGGGTACATAGTGTTCAGTAAAATGTTCTTCTATTAGCAGTGTTTTAAATTAACCATGGTACAATAAGTTTAAGCGTACTAGTTTTGTAACGGGTCTCAATCTTGAAACCCGTACGGATATTGATTCATAATGAACTGGCCATTGGAGTTGAATTTACAGCCTGATAGAGACGGAAATCTTTTGTGAACAAGAAGGTAAACACTCTCTTGTGTTCAAGTCCCATGTGCATACTGTACACACAGTGGTTATGCTTGAAGGTTGCAGCATGCCAGTCACTCATTTCAACCACAACACACAAAAATTTACTAACTTAACCAATCACTAATACAGAATAAAAATCTGTTTTCTCCTCTCAAATTAACAATTTGAGTATAACCAAATAAAAGGGAACTACATCAACGCATAAAATGCACATATTAACCAACTAATTTCAAAAGAATGTGAACGAAAAATATAACAGTCTCTAAATGGCTCTAGCTGCACGCATGTCCTTGCATGTAAGCCACTTGCAAACAAGTTAGTTAGTCACACGATGCAAGTCGACTTGAACAAAAAAGGTTTACACCATCTTGTACAAGAAAGTGTACCGTGTGTAACAGGTTATAATTTACGCACATGTGTGTAATAAGCGAATGCGGAAGATGTACCTTACACCACAATATTTAAGCTGGCTGCATATATTTTTAAAATAATAGGTGCGGTATAACCTGGCTTGTGTTTATTTATAGATATGGCCAAAATATACATGATACTCTTTGCTCATTCTTAAAATTACCAATAAAACTGTGTATTAGAAAATTCTCAAATATACGAACGACATGTATAAATTATAATGATCGACGGAAATTATTCCATCCATTCAAAATGAGCATTAAATTAGGGACTAATAAACTCTAATAAAACGTGAGGTAATTTCGTCAGCATTAATTTGCGATCGGTCCACTTCTCACTGCAATGTCTCCGTCAAGTGGTAACGTCATAGAAACTCTGGCTCAGACTTTACACTGACAGGCCGAAGAAATTAACTAAATGAGACAGCTGAATGCTGTATTGTGTTGTGCGAAAAAGTCGTCGCTCATGCATTTCAAGGAACGTTATCGCAGCCCAGGTAAATTTCCTAAAGAGATAGTGATACGACTTTCCTCCAGGATTTGACCACCATATACGTGCCGAGAGCTCACTAATCACACGCATCAATGCCCGAAGGCAAAGGTCTGGAGAAATGCAAACACCGCCCAAAGTGGAGCATAGTGAATGGCCATATGTGTTGATGAATAACGGTACATGACCGGGCAACTGGAGGAATGAGTGTGTACTTGCACCTGGAGAACGCCTGGCGGACTGTATTTACCCGGAGTGCTGTGTAGACAGTGACATGTGATGCCAGTGATTCAATGTTTTGAGACTGTTCCTCTCGAGTACTGATTGGGCACTCAGTTAAAATCAACGGACTGACTGTCTTTGGCCTACACAAACATTTTTGGGCAACTTTATATTTCCACGCCTAAGCAAAAGTGAAGTATATGACCTCTCTTGCGTCATCTTTATNTTCACGCCTAAGCAAAAGTGAAGTATATGACCTCTCTTGCGTCATCTTCATAGATTCTTATTCTCTTATATCAAATCCATTTCTGGCTCAGGATATATCCACAAACACGATTATTGATTAGTTTNACACAAACATTTTTGGGCAACTTTATATTTCCACGCCTAAGCAAAAGTGAAGTATATGACCTCTCTTGCGTCATCTCCATAGATTCTTATTCCCTTATATCAAATCCATTTCTGGCTCAGGATATATCCACAAACACGATTATTGATTAGTTTCATGAACATCTCTCAATACAATATTATGTTTATGAAATAAGTATAGTAAATGAATTGGTTTTATTTTAATGAATCGCCGTTTCCTTTAAAAACCTTCATAAAAACGTATATCAGGCGACGTATTATATAACTTGTATTATTCAGTTGTATATGAGTATTAAATAAAAATACGATTACGTTCAAATTTTCAAAGTCATGTTAAATTTTGGAAACCTTTTTTTAAATTTGGAAAGATTTTTCAGCCAACCACGTCAGTTTACAGATTTACACAAACACGGGACTCCACGGCATCTAAGATTGATGCCTTTTTTTTCGTCAGACTCGTGAAATTAATTTAAATGAAATAAAATAAGCAAGTGTATTTACTACATTTATATTAGTACACAAGATCTTAAGGAAAAACCAATTTGATATGNATATCAGGCGACGTATTATATAACTTGTATTATTCAGTTGTATATGAGTATTAAATAAAAATACGATTACGTTCAAATTTTCAAAGTCATGTTACATTTTGGAATCCTTTTTTTAAATTTGGAAAGATTTTTCAGCCAACCACGTCAGTTTACAGATTTACACAAACACGGGACTCCACAACATCTAAGATTTATGCCTTTTTTTTCGTCAGACTCGTGAAATTAATTTCCCGAACATAAAATTCTGTCTTGTGTATCCATGTACTCATCAATAAGAACCACCTTTTATAGACACAGTGGTGAGTAATTATATATCATTTTTTTTTTGTATTTGCATTACAGCCTTTATTTAAAGAAAATGTTTTGGCATATGATATGGTGGTAACGAGGTTAGATTTAAAAATGAAATAATATAAGCAAGTGTATTTACTACATTTATATTAGTACACAAGATCTTAAGGAAAAACCAATTTTATATGCTTCTCCATGTAAAGTTTGCATCGCAATACACATCGCCTACAGTTCTATTTCACGAAACACGACACCTGGCCATATGATTGAAATTACGTTATAAACGTCCATGACACCGACTGTGGAGTGTGCAGGAACTCTCTCTTGCAGAAGTAACACCCAATCATCTATGAGGCATGCAGTTTAACGTGGTATGACTTTACAGGCTTGCAGATAGTATCGTTACGGTAGAACAACGTCTAAAACCGTAAGCACAGATACTTAATGCGTTTGGAATGCTTTTATACAGATGAAATGCATGCCAACGTTTCCATGTGTAGGTGCTAATAAATATTCCAATAGTTGCAAACATTAGTTTTCTCTGGCGAAAGTGATTCAGCCGATGTCCCAAATTATACCG
>NQII01014587.1:6697-18716 GCA_002778355.1 Clitarchus hookeri | reverse complement strand
AAAATTCCTAATCCGTCACACAACAATCTCGACAAGCTATCATGCACAAATATCTTACATGAAAACTTGTGACTCAGCTTCCAAATGTATTGTATGATATATATATATGAAACATTTAGTATCCCTTATGCCTTTCCAAGAGCATTACGCAACCTGCAATCAATCTTTTTTCCTTCACGGCTTATTACACTACGATAATATCAACAAAGCTCGATATAAACATGGCATTATATCAATAGTAAAGCCTCTCAGTATTACATGCATTCTCGGNTAAAGCCCCTCAGTATTACATGCATTCTCGGAAATCGGAGATAGTTAATAAATCTGTCACTAACTTGTAGAATAAAGAAGTTAAAAATGTCATGAAGAAATGAAAATATCGTTCAACGCTTAAACCTGGCTTTTAATAGCGCATGTCAGCGAACTGTGAGGGCTTAAATTTGACCTAAAATACATCCTACTTTCCACCAAAAAGAAGCAAAGGAAAANACCAAAAATAGCAAAGGAAAATTCACTAAATTATTTATGTAAATTGAAAAGTATTATGAAATCACCATATTTTTTAACTATAATTACCCAGAAATATTTCCCGTGGAGGGTAGATTACAATAAGGAACCATTTTTTCTTTTAATTTAAATTTACCTCGCATTGCAAATACGTTTAAGATTTACATTATATTTATATCGATAAAATATAATATTAAGTACCTTTAATTCCTTTGGTATTAAATTCAGGTGCAAGGGCTCATGTCATCTTCTGTGGCTCTTGCGACAGTTGGTTATAAGTAGATTATCATTATAATTTGTCATGTCCTAGTTATTGAATAGTTTCCCGTGGAGGTTTTTTTAATTGAATAGGTATATGTACAATCGAACAACCATATCACAAGGAGAAGTGTGACAAGGAATTTGATGTAGCCCACACAAAATATTGTATCACATTTTAGATACATACAGTTATCAAATCGAAACAAAAAAATTTATTTTCATGACTTAAAAACATACATGAATTATTTAAATTGTGCAAAATATTTGGGTAATATATGTCTAGAAGAACACGGAAAATATTACTATTTTCCGTCACTGATTCGGGCTAACATGACAGTTTGAATTTTGTAAGTTAAATTAGCTTATAATATTGATTATCAAGACATTTATTAATAACAGGTTATTTAATTTAAGTATTCTTTATAATTTTAAATTATATTTTGAACTATTTTCACGTANTCACTGATTCGGGCTGACATGACAGTTTGAATTTTGTAAGTTAAATTAGCTTATAACATTGATTATCAAGACATTTATTAATAACAGGTTATTTAATTTAAGTATTCTTTATAATTTTAAATTATATTTTGAACTATTTTCACGTAATTATAAATTGTATGTATATACATGACTCACAAAAGATTGAAGAGAATTATTGAAAGCGAATTCTGTTTGTTAATGTGGTTTTTGACCGTTTTGTTATGATGGAAGACTTAAAAATTTTAAAAATTTTATTTTCAATTATATGTGTTCAAAGGTGTTAGGTAATAGTGTTTGTCGTTGAAGCCAATTCGCAGTTTCTTTACACTTTTTTGATGAAACATTTAAAAAATCACCCCATACTTGACGTACTCAGTTGTTTCAAAATGTGTCATGTATAACAAACATTGTGCAATTCTGTTAATATAAGGGCATGTCATTTTACACTAAATTAACTATAATTTAGTTAATACAGAAATTATAATATTTCAATTTATACAAATAACAACAGAGAGGATATAGGTAGTGACAGTAATGTCTTGTAAGAGTAAGTTCTAATGCGGTGCGTTGTCATTCTGGTGACTATAAAGCCGTCAATACCAGTAATATTGTCGTTGTCGATGTCTGGTTGTTCTTGGAGCCAGGTGACCTGAGGATTAAATTAATGATTAGAATGATTGAATGAGTCTTTCTTGTCTTCACCTCTGCCTCGGATGTGACGTCACTCAGGTGCTACCTGTTCATATTGCAGCGGCGTTGCTGGAGGTACTGGTGATGGAAAGTCGTGCTTTGGGTGTGTCGGTCACACGGCCCTGTCTTTGACGAGAAAAAGAAAATATGTCACGAAAAGGATATTGGTGTTATGAGCTCGCTAGAGCACCAGAATAGCGAGAGACACTACTCGGGAACATTCGCCCATGCCCTATAGTACTACCAGTCGCCATGGGTTCCACATAGTTGCGCATGCGTTGTGCCAACTCAAAAAGATAATACTTGCTTAGCAGTTGTATACCCAATCGAACGAGAACACATATATTACTATTTTATTATTAGTCACGATGTTATAGTGCCGGAATTGATCACCCTGCTAACGTAATGTCACCTTTTCCGTTCTGTTACCATGCGTGTCTGTCTGATATTAAGCGTGTTAGTATCCCAGCAATATTAGAATTACGTTTCCATTCGCCAAAGCTCATTTTTGAAATTAAATTTTTTATTAATACATCTGTTATGCCATAGGACATTTCTTTACAAATATTTAAAGGTGTAGAATTTTTTTGCCCATGCTGATTTTGTTGCATCTTAACGGTTATAAAAATGAACCAACCGTTTTATATTTTTCATTCTCACATGAGAGAACAGAGACTGATCTTAGTCCATTAATTTTTCCAGAATTCCGTCAAGTAGTTTTCTATTTAATAATAAGGTGCAAAGTTTATTCTTGAACTTAACAGCACGCAGTAAACTGATATAAATAAATCAAAGGCGGTAAGTTAAGCTGCATTCACACTTGCATAATACATTACATCAGGTGATAATCACCTATACGATGTAAAATGAGTTTTACTGAATGATGAGCGTTAACGAGCGTGAAGAGTGTGATCTGAACATAATAACGGTGATGAGGTTGAACATCGCCGGATGATGTTTTGTATTATAAGTACGCATTTTGATGTGCTGGTCAGGAAACCTGGTCATTATTAGTAGGATGTGCTCACGGTTATCACGTATGCGATCCCATCTTGAGATTGATGGTTCGCCTGTCTAAGAAATACAACAAAGTTCCATTACCCCACCACCATAAATATGCTATTAGGCGTATTTTCGTAGCAACATATCACTTTGGCAAAACTATAACCACCTTTATTCTCTGTACAAACATTCCAGCCACCATTTAACAAACATTGAAGACTGTGGTGACGTACTATATCTCGCGGAACACGGACTGGATTTAGGAATTGTGCTCAGTTGTGAGATATGCGCTGATCACGTATGTATGCTCGTACAAAAAGTTATACAGTCAGGTTTTTTTTCGAAGGAAATTGATCCTATATTCTCCATTTTCGTCAAAGATTAAAGATGAAAACACGCATTTAAAATAAATCATACAATTTATATAATCGTTCAGGATGAAATAGGGTCTGGAAAACTTTTTAATGTTAAAACATTTTAAATATTATACGGACGATGTACCACTCATGGACTGTAATACCAAGTTACTAACAAGGTGATAGAGTTTAATTTTTAATTACGCCTTTTTGTGTCATTGTACTTTTTGAAAAAAAAATATTACAATTTCAGCGAAGAACAGTAGTTAAGCATAATGAGGTATTTTAAAGAAACAAAATTACATAATTTGTTATTAAAATATCTATTATCTAATCGTATGATAAGGTTATGTGTAAAGTTCACTGAAATATTAATATTTTGGCGACGATAAAAACCATGTTAGAAACTTGTGATTCTTTAAAAAATTGTCTAATTACTTTTCAAATTGTTGCTGCCTTAGTTACTCATGGCCCTGTATAGATTTAATATGAACAGTAGTAATAAACACAACACTATATACTTCTTATGGTGAAGGTTAGTGACTCACTGTCTCCTTGCCGAACACAGCGGCACAGTGGTAACAGAGTGTTCGGTATAACCAATGTTCATACGCTGTTTCACAAATCAAGGGCTTGGTCTTACTTCGTTTCTTTCTAGTTAGTCTCGGCAGATACCAAGTGGTTTATTAAATACAGGCCACGGTTGATTCCATCCCCAATCTTGATTATACAAGTTATTGGGGATGTTTGATAATAAAAAGTTAAACAGTAATTATAGTCCTTGTGCAGTTTTTTTCCACAATTTTTTCATAAAATCTTTTAAAAATCATCCTACAAATAAAGTGCTTGGTTCTTTCCTATTTACGTCACGTAGGTAAGGGTTTTAGAAACATCTCATTATTATTGGTGAAATTCTACATATTCTTACATTCAATCAGTAAATCGTAATATTTAATTGATAGTTTATGGGAACAAATACGGACAGAATATATGGTGGTTGGTAATTCGTAGTAGGAAAAAGTCATCGTTAAATATAGTATTGCAATGAGAGCGTACCAATGCGGTGCGTTGTCGTTTTGGTGTAGTTTTCAAGACTAGGTGAATATTTGTTTGATTTAGGTGGAGGTGAAGCATACATTATAATTTTCGGAATATAGACTTTAACAGAGCTGCAGAAAATTTTTAAATAACCGTGTATGATCTAAAAATACTTCTGCCCTGCCTTGTATTTACAACGTATATGTAATAGTGATACTGATTGTCTGTAGTCTGTGCTAAATATTCATGTCCACCTAGGCATCGATACTTTTTGGAAAAAGTTGGTAAATACAAATACGTTTTTGTGAGAAAATTCTTACAGCAAAAATACTATCGAGTGATATTGATGTCGATCTCCCCTATGTAAATTTTTCAGGTGATCTATTAAAAAGACATATGATCAAAAAAGATGTTCACAAATGTTGACGGTGTAGAACTTTCACCGTCGACAGGCCCAGTTGTATGTTGAGAGGGAAAATTTCTCCGTTATACCCATGTCTGATACACATCAGTTAATTAATCACTTTTTTACTACTTTCGTAAGTAGTCAGAGAATTTATAAATATTTATTTAAATTGTAGTGGGTAATCTGTTAACTACTTATTGAGTATTCCCGTTTTGTGTATTTTAATCCAAGCTTTCAAATGTACTGTAAAATCTGAGTAACAAATATTCGGCACTAAAGGATCTTTCCAATCCCGTGTAGATGAAACTAAAACAATTAATATATGTGCATTAGAAAGTAATTTTCATTGTAAGGCCTGTAATGTCAAGTCTGTTTGAGTAATTGTGTTGTCATTCTACAGTTTTTCTGATAAAATTGTAGTCATCTGGTTCATCCTTCGAATCATTCACCGCTAGTCGACCCAAATCCATGCGTCTTTCATAATTGCTGTATATATACACTATAAGTATGAAACATCGATATAAATAAATGAAATATCATTAACTAGAAGTCAGTTTATATGCTGCGGCTGAATGGTGAAGCAAGAGAAAAAACTGGTAACCAGTGAATAACAGCATTGGAATTATTGAGATTCAGTGGAAATCACAAATAAATAAGTGAAATTGAGCAACTACATTAAATAGTTTTCTAGCACTGGTTATCAGTTGGCTAATTTTCACTGATTTCTTTTATTTGTCATGGTTTTCACTGTTTCGACTTTTGATTGTAGTATAGAAATGGCTGAAAAGAGCATTACATATGTGTGTATTTTTGGATTACGTTTAAGGTACCACATGATGTGGTTGTATTAATCACCCAAACTGATGATGGCATCATGTATTAGGCCACTTATCTGCCTGCATTGTTTATGTCCACAGATTTATGTTTCATAAACACAACATAAATTAAACAATTTTAGGCTAAACGAAGGCTTTTCTTGAAAAGTGCTTAATGCATCAGTTTGGTACTGCGTTCACAGTACACAAAATATTAACATTCGAAATTATCGTTATATTTTTTAATCAGATGTGTTTGTAACTTGAATTTACAGTTAAACTATAGATTGTCTAGGAGAGCTCTTATAAGTTATTTGTATTAATATCTTAATTTGTGAATACTGAGATTTTTTTTTTTAAAGAAATTTTATGAAGATCAATAATAATTTATTCCTGCGTTCTTGTTAGACTGTCTAAACCAATTAAATCATCCTTACACACTTATTTCTGTATCAATTTGGCAAGTCTAGAGGCATTAATATAATTCAGAGTTTCATAGACGAAATTTGTAAACCGCGATTATAGTTTTACTAAATACGCTGTTGAAGCTTGCCTCACAGATAACAGCTTAAATATAAACTAATAGTAAGCAAAATTTTTTGACAAATATTTTATCGAAATTTTAGATTTCATTTGTTTACGCTGTCCAATTATTTGACGTCTAAAGAGGTTAATGTTTTTTCCCACTGATTCGATACTAGAGAGCATGGTACGGTACACAAGAATTGCAACAACTTTTACATTATAAACTTATTAATTTAAGTGTTGTTGCAATATTTGTGTGCTGAACAATGCACTGTAACTTCAAAATGGTTTTTTATGGCGTCAGAACAATGACATATGCATGAGACGCCTGCAGAATACAGCCAATGGAACCACGCAGCCTTGCTACCAGATATTTGTAGAGTGTAAGGCAGTAAGTTTGCCAGTGGATGTTATGCTTTATATAAGAACATAACAATATTTTGAATGCTGTTTCAAAATAATATTATCTACAAATAACAAAGCAGTTCTGCAGAGACATATATCACAAACAAGAGAATCCTATTTATATTAAAAACATAATTTACTGGTTTAGATATAAAATACATGGTCGGAGAAAAAAAATAATTGAAGAATTTCATGAAAATTTTTCTGAAAATGTTTGTTTGATAAACAGTTTACTTTTAAGCGGTTCTCTTTCAGGTAAGGTTCAAAAGCGTATTTTGTTAAATTATAACCGCCGTATAAAAATTTGGAAATCTCCGATTTGCATTGAAATTGAAACTCTCGAATCAGTGAAAATGGCACCTCTTAGAATCGGTGTAAAATCACCGGTGGTTTCAATGAGATAATTTCTTTGATTGATTAAGTGACGTCCAACCGCTTGCAAGGATTTACTTTTTTAATTGAATTTAGCCGTGTCATTACGAGAAATAAACCAAATTTCCGAGAGTCGCTGTTTATATTGTACAATTTTACAAATTTATTTTGAAGCTGAAGTGTCCAGAATTTGAACCCAGATCATCCAGCTTGGAGAGCTTTTCGTACCAATACAGAGACCAAGAGAACATTCACAATCATGGTGAAAAATGTATGCATATACGTTCTGATATGTTTAAACTTATTTGGTAATTTTAAGACTGTTAAAACAACTAGTATGTACCAATATTCTAACTTCACCTCATTTAATGCATCTGAAACTTTCAAAGAGAACGCAATAATTATTACGTTAAAACCAAATGAAAGAAGTAAAAATGTAATGAAATAATAGATAGAATGTTCTGATTCTAGCGAAACTGGCGTCCTCTCAGGGACCTGGCAACGTGGCGGCGGCCATCTTGGATAACATTACGGGGCACTTTTCCCCTTTTTTTATTCTAAAAAATCCCTTTTTTTTCCTTAAAATCGGCCGAAATTAATACAGTTTCCCTATAAATTTTCCTAATTTCCTTGAAACCAGCCAAATTTCCCGATAAAGTGTGCTTTGCACAGTAGAGCGGGCACTTGCACAATTACCGCCGATGACACCATAATGTGGCTAAGTGACGTCATTTTAGTGATGAGAAGTCTAGAATGGCCATTTACATTCACGCTCTATCATTCCATGTCAGCACCATCCATTTTTTCAGAAGTGTTGTTCGAGTTTATTGCCCTGTCATGCAACTTCTCTCAATCCTTCCAGGCTCTCACTCCCAGGCCTGATCTCTATTGCTACCTTCATCCTTTGCGGTTTTCTCATTTTCCTTCTGGACTCCTTAATTTTTTTTGTTATTGGCTGTTCTCAATTGTATAGTGGCTCGAGCTATGATGGATAATATTATTGGTGTGTTGGGTGTTATGGTTGATTGCCATGACTGAATATTTTCTTAGGATTAGGAGATGTTATGTTTGTTAGCCTGGTATCGTTCGGTAATGCTACTTTGACAGATGGTAGGGATGTATGTGTTATGGGTTGGTCTGGATAGTAAAGTTGATTGGTACACGTGGTTTATGATGGATGGTGTGGTTATTATGTTGTGTTGCATGGTTTCCAGTATATCTGTCCGGCGACTTTCGGTGTTTGTCAAAATAGCAGTGACAGTATGTTTGTAATGGTGAGTCCTGTAAGCTAAGGCATGCTTGAGTAAAAGTGGCTTATATGGGCGGTCAGTGTATTTATCTGGTGTCACAAGATAAGGACAACAGTTTATTGAGTCGCTGAGTTTTAAATTCCTCTGTAAGGGTGGTGTACTTTTTTATTATTTTCGGGTGGTATGGTGACTTTTTTATTTTGTACAGCATTGATTGGCAGAGCAGATGTAATAGTGTGTATGTTATAGGTTGGCCTGACCGGTATGGTTTCTTGGTACCCTTGAGTTATGACAGATTGTATACGCATTGTGTTGGGTATTATTGATGACTTGTAATATCTTAGTTTTATTTAATTTATGAAAGGTGGGAACTTTAGTAGGCTTGAATCAATTGTTAAGTAGATGGTAGGAATGATTGTGGCTAAGGATGTGTTAAAATGTTTGGTTTGGTTTGGTGGAATGCAAGAGCCTATGAAAATATTATTTTATTTATAGAGCATGTGAAAATTTAATCCATGATAGAAGACATCATAATAAAAGATAGAGCACCAAAAAAGGCAAATAAAAAATAGTGGTTTGATGAAAGTTAATCACAAGCGACAGAATGAGTAATTATCATTTTAATAATGTAGAATGCGGGAGCATGAAAAAAAATGTATTTTATAATATGACATTATGTCAAAATGTTGAAATCAGGTCGGAATGATATATCATGATGTCAAGATGACAGAGTGGAGTGAATACGACTATAGTGGAATGCGATATAATGAAAAAATACGGATGAAGTTATAGAGTCTGGTAAAAAGGAATCCAAGATGGCAAGGTAGAGAGATGGCGACAAAGGACAAACGAAGATAGGTTATAATAGAACAAGATGGCGAACAAGACTCTTTATCATATGGCGGACAAGATGGAAGCCGGAAACCAGATGGAATACAAGATAGTGGACATGATTGCATACAAAATCCCTGACAGTATAGTGGACGATACTGTCCCCGGAAATATGATGANGACAAGATAGTGGACATGATTGCATACAAAATCCCTGACAGTATAGTGGACGATACTGTCCCCGGAAATATGATGACGGTTGGTTAGAGTCCGAGCCCCATTCCAATTCCTGACTCCGAATCGGATGTTTCCATCTACCTCTGTAAAGGCAATTCTGATATGAAGAATAATTTAATATCATCGCCAACCACCTGACACAAACATTTTCCCAAGTTTTGTCGAAGAAAACACCGTTGTCATTTTAATACAATTACGCTGGTCTCCACAGCAACCACCACAATAGAGAAATTAACTCCGTAAAAGCATCAGAATTTTAAATGCTTTGGTGTCAGGGCATGAAAATTTGTTATTAAATATGGAATGTTTTCGAATAATATCACTATGTTAATGCTTATACAATAATAATAACATAAATAGGATTTTAGGTTANATATGGAATGTTTTCGAATAATATCACTATGTTAATGCTTATACAATAATAATAACATAAATAGGATTTTAGGTTAAGGGCAGTGAAGGCATACCACTAATGGAAATTCTAAAATATCCAACCATATATATTTTAAAAAAACATTCGTTATCAGAAAAGAAAAAAATTATTTTGATGTTGTATTTCTTTTTTTAATATCAAATGCAAAATCATTTTCACAAAATATTTACAATGGTATGAATTTTTTCATTTATTTCATAATACAAAATTTCATTCTATACACAAAGTTTGCCACACTTATTTAAGGTAAAAGTTTTGCAAACACATTTCCAGCACGCTACTAATTTCACAAATCGCACAAAAATTATAATGTATGGTGCTGCATGACAATTTTATTAATATTTTTCAGTATAATGTCCTTTGTCGCAAATATATTACACCAACTCACATATAAATATGTCCAGCATTGATTTTAATAATGATATTTCATTATGGATGAACATTAAATAGTAAATTTCGAAATAATATGTATGGGGAAATTACATTTAAACACACGAACAAAACTAACCATTGGAACTACTTGCATATTTTTATTCATTTCGAAATTTTATTAGAAAATATTTGATACTGACATAAAGACATCGAATCAATAACAACACTGCAAGTAAATAAGGACTGTTATGAATAGTTATTTACTAGGACAGCAACCAATTATTAAAAAGAATAACATGTCATTTACACTGGATTGTGATGCCTAGTCGACATAAAATTTAATCTACCATATTTTCTAATACCTAAAAATGATTGAATTTGGCAATAGTCGTCCTGGTGGAATGTTGATCATTAGAAACAGCAAAACGAATGCAAATACTAAACATATAACGAAGATTATTTGTAAACAAAAATAAATAATATTATCATGCCTGTTAAATATTTTTCAAGAGCATAGTGCCAGTGATATAAATATCCGTTTCTATATATCTGTAATTGTACAAATGAATATATCATCAGATTTCTCTGATCCTATAAAGCAAAGAAGAGACGTCAGTACAGAGAACCAATACATCAATGAAGTCTCCTTCCAACTGTTTTAAGTGCAATAAATTATCAGAACATACTAACACTAATACTGTATTTCTGTTGTGGCTTATATAAAAAACGACTTCAAAGCTTTACCGTAGAGTTTTCGATGGAAATTTTTCTGAGTTCTCTGTAAACACTTGATCAAGGATTGTGACAAAATGTGTCCTGGGATTCTCAAATACGTTATTATTTTATGCAAGAGTCTGTTGATGCATAGAACCAAACTCGGTGTGTGCACGGCTTGACTTTAACATCTCAGAAGAGAGGTCATACGCATAGTCGAGAGGCAAAGATACAGTTATAACTCGAGGTTGAAGTTTGCGATTAGAAACTCGCCAACTTCTGTCCAACAGTTTCTTCATATCAGGTGGGGACGCGGTCGTTTAGTGGTCAGACTACTAGTCTCTACCCGGGCGAACCATGCTCGATTCATGACGGGGTCGCCCACGAATTTTCTCACTTGGGAATCGTGCCACACAATACTAATTTTCAGCGTGTTTTCTGGGGGATATCCCCTTTTACGCGCATTTTGCGTTGCTGCACACACACCTTGTTTCAGCCTCATCGGCTCTGGAGACCCTGATGTACATATATGCCGAAGTTTCTCTAGATCACACCCCAAAGTGTTAATATAATGTAAAACAAACTCAAATCACCATAATTTATCACTGAATTCCATTATATTGAGGTATTGTATTGTTAAATTGCACCACTTTCTTTCCTTTCTCTACAGTATTCATCATTATACACTGTGCTTTAGAGAAATCATCAATACTGCTGTTATCTGCTTTTCCTACTGCCTTCTTGGTCATTCATGCGGCCTCGTATTTTTTTTCCACTAAAATTCACCATGCAAATCTCATGTTTATTTACACAGACTGCTCTCAGTAATTAGTAATTATAAAATTCAATTTGTTGTAGATTTATAAAAACGTCTCTTGTATTTTGTTAAAACGATAATATTAATATTTATATAACATAAAACATATAAGGTTTAAATAGGATTCAGACGAAAATTTATTTAAAGATTTATTTTTTAGATGAAAAAGAGACGGTTGATCAAATGTAGTAGTATAAAACCGGGTTAAAATTAATTGAAAAATAAAAATATATATGTCATCCTTCTAAGGAAGTAAGCTAAATGAAACAAATAAATTGAACTTCTTGTCAGAATTCTTAGTACTCTTTAGGCCGGTGTCAGAACATATGTTTAAAGGATTAGTTGTCTTACAACATGATATAATTAAAAATATATTAAATCCCTTTATATGTCTCATTCGGTTTCTCAACAGGCATTTTACTGAAAACACAGTTCTGGTTAGATAAGTTCTGGTTAATGTATCTCTGACAACCATCCAGTGACGTGATTCGAGGTTGCCTGCTGTGTT
>NQII01014585.1:0-17426 GCA_002778355.1 Clitarchus hookeri | reverse complement strand
TGAAATTTTAATGACTAAATCAGCTCATTTTATTTACTGTAAAAGTGGGGCACTACCTATGACCTGTAAGCATGCACATCATTAGATGAAAAATGACAAGACAATTAGTAAAGTACACGCAAGTGAACCAACTACCAAACACAAGGTTGTGAACTGCTCATACTTCAAACAATCCCAGTGCATTTTAGCCATTCTCAGACCGGGAAATGTGAACAGCGCACCAATCAGAGCACACCACAGAGCCACGAAAAACTTCAGCACTATTTTGGATGCTGGGCCTCTGAAAAAAAAAGTATATATGGTCACAACTCACATTCTTAAAACACAAGTATGTAAATTTAACTACCTTAAAAAAAAAGAAAATTATTACAATACAATTTAAACAACACAGTTAACTAAAAAAAAATGCTTCGAAGAGGTCAACAAACATTAATTAATAAAAAGTTACTTTTTGCTCCACTAAAACATTCTATTTTATATATTATAAAACAAATTAAATAAATATCAAGTGAATGCATGGAATAAACTTTCAGTAGACATGGAGGAAAATTTTTTTAATTATTAAATCTACAAAATTTTTACTTAAACATAAAGAAAAAATTGAAATAACACTTCCTATTTGAATTATTAAAATATTAAGTAAATTATTTAATTAATTCAAAATCATGTTACATTAACACAAAATGTTGAGAAAAAAAAATAGGGAATTATCCAAAATTGGGGGCTTTAGAAGAACTTTACAATACAATTTTGCTGGTGTAGTGTATAAGTTATCATGGTTTAAAGACAAAATTAGAAATTGTTGAAGCTGTAAACCCTTACTGTTTAGTATTTTATGTCATATAATGGCAAACGTGTAAACAAAAGTGAACTAAACCACTCACAAGTACATAAGCACAAAGCAAGTAAATTAATAGGGCCCTCTGCACTCACATCACTCGCACTCAACAAAGCAGAACAGTGCACATTTGCACGGAATCACTATTCTGGATTTCATGGTGTTTGGCATTTGTTGTGATGTTTTTCTTTTCTTGTTTTTAACCCCACCATTGTGTTTCCTAGGATGTACAGTAATATAAAACAAGGTAAATATGAACAAAAGTTTTCAAAACTGCTTATGTCCTGTCATATTTATTAATTAAAAGATATGAAATCAAGTTCAGTAAATTCTAGACGATTGATACATTTTAATTAAAATACATGGTAATACAATAAATAATTTTGAAAATTTTTGTCTCTGTTTAAATTATTTTGCAGTACTGTGATAATGCATCTATGTGATTATAATTCATTATTATTAGTAGTGCTGAAACATACAATTTACCAATAATTTTTTTTCAATTTTCACGGACTTTGTTGTGACTTTACATGATTATTGATTACCAAAAAAATTATTTCATGTGTTTGTAAATAGTTATTTCCACTTTCGAAAATATGATGTTGCTAATACAGAATTAGAGTTGTTTGTCTCTTACATTTAACATAATATACCTTAGTTATTTTTTTATAAACAACTACAGACACTAATTATCAGCAATGGTAGCTCTACAAATAAAAGAAACTCCTGCTGTCAAGTATCCAACACTGCTGCACTATGATTGAACTCACATTCACAATGTTTTTCTGCTATCACTTGACTGCTGTTGCCTGCCTTTAGAAAAAGTAAAAAAAAACCACTGCTACCTGGTCTACAAATCACAGAATCGTAACTATTTATTTTGTGAAGTTTTATACAAGTTTTCAGGACACATGGTTGCTCAGTTGGTTAGTCACTGGCCACCCATTTATGAGGTCCCCAGTTCAAACCCAGGCCCTGGCAGGCGGGATATATTTGGAGGGGGTTTCTCAAATACGGAGCGTATGACACTGCCATGGTGTGGGGGTTTTCTCGAGGCTCTCCTGTATATTCCGCCATTTTCACTCCGCTGCATCTCTACCTCTATCTCATCACATTCCTCAGGCTAACCAGAGCAATAGGTCTGTTCCTCTGGTAGGGCAGCCGGCTCCTATTAACACCAACCTCCTTTCATGCATACATGTCCCTGCCTCATGCAGGAACCACATGTCAATTATTTTTATACAGCAGTTTTGAGGAGTCCAGACAGTTCACCACTCTTGACTTCAGCAAAACAAGTGCATGCACGTACTCACGTTGAGTTCAATCCCTGCAGCTCCAAGAATGCACACGCACTTTCGTTGAAGCTCCTGTATGCTGTGTCCAAGCCAATCTCTAGCTTCTGCTCGTCAATAATGAGGACCATCATGGCAATCAGTAAGTACACAAAGCTCATCACCACGACAGTCGACCTCTCCCCCACAGATTCCTCGCTCTTGAAGTACTCCATTGTGAGAGACAGCAGTAGCTTTCTGGTCTCCAGTCAAGGCACATTTAATGTAGAATAGCTCTTACTTTGACACCAGTTACGCCAATGTGGAATGAAGGTGGTACACTGGCACTCTCTAGAGACTAGGGAAACTGAGTCTCCTTAACAACAATTTTTAAGGGCATATGGGCCGATGCAGTTGCACCCTGGGGGCATCTGGCCCTGGCTCACCAGAGCGCGTAGCTGGGCACTGAGGGTTATGCTATCCCTTTTATAGCCCACCTGGTGATCGGGCATTTAGGAATAGCTGCGAGTACACAGCTATGCACTGTCAGTGATGATACGTTAAGTTCCGAGGATAAAAATAAAAGAGGGAAAAAGAATTACAATTTAGAGGGTTTAGTGGGTGACGTGAAGGTGCAGGCATGAACGTAAATTATGTAGCAGTGCGAGAGAGGACAGGTTTCTGGTGGTGGTCCGTCCAGGAAGGAATGTACTCTTCCTGGGACCAGTGTCTTGGGGTAAACCCATGCCAGAGTCCTGTCAATCGAACAGCACCGCAAAGCTCGTGCATATAGCAACTTGGGGAGAGGGCTCTCTGCTCCCCTTCGGTGAGAAGTTGAGTGAGCGGCGTGACTAGCTACAGACCTCAACTGCCCCTCTGGGTTCGCAGCGTTCCCCACGTAAGGACCCTATGGCTCTCAGTAAGCGGCACGACCAGCTTGTAGCCTGAGAGTCGTAGTGACTTAACGCGTTTGTTCTCCTCAAGCCTCAGGAGCCTCAGAAAAAGGTTCTCTCTCCCCTTGCCACAGTGGCGCTAGAGAGCAGCATGAACAGTTAACACTAGACACCAAACATTGACAAGAGGTGGGAGCGCCCTTTAGTGGGGACTTGGTTCAAATCTCTATCGCGGCATTCGTGCATGCATTGAGAAGTAGTTAAGTGGATATGCACACAGAAGGCAAAGCAGGTAAGGGAGGGTGAAAGTGAAAGAGGATGATAGGAACATAAAGAGGTTAACCGGTAGATAAATGGTTTATTCCATCTGAAGGAGTTTACAAGACATATATCTCCGACCTGTGCCCGCTAACGTCTGATGGACGAGGCAACAAATTTGCCAAGAAGTTTACCGCAGGGCGGCAACGAGATATGAATCGAAGATCAGGACAAGAGCAACCCTGGTACTACTATGCTTTGCATGGACGAGGCAACTGGCCAACACTCGTGGTTAGGAGACGGCTCTGCGGCAAGAGCTTCTGCCTGCTGTGTTGAGAAACAGAAATTCTGAAATAGTAACGTAACACTGCTAAGTTTCCTTGATACTGCAGAAGGTAAGCGGTATGGCAAGCGTGGCAAGGTAGCGAGAGTCACAGCTATAGAGCTGATGCAAACTGCCCCGTATGGAGGGCGTGTAAAGGAATAAATACTCTTGAGAGATGTGGCAAGCAAGGGGTGGCTGGAGCAGGCTGCATGGAGGGAAAACCTCCCCTGATGCACGGCAGGCATGCACGTCTGGTGCCTGTCGGCCAGGACAAGGCAAGCGAGAGAGTGGGTCTACCCACTCAGACTGGAGCACAGTGTCTTGCGGATTGCTGGCCTCTCAGGCGGCAAAGGGTTGACTCGCTTGTAAATAGGAACGGTACAGCTACGGTACTCTAGGGGGAGAACCAGAGGCTGAGGCTAAGATATTTAAACAACAGCACTCGTAGCATGTCAAGGCCCCCTTCCCCCTGTCTATCAGTTGACTCCTCAGGTGCGAGCTCCATCCGTCCTGAAGTCGTGATAAGTTTGCAGCTCAGGATCCTGAAGAAGGCGTAGAAGATTCGACCCCTCATGCTCCCAGCCACGCTCTCTCGGGTATACCACAACGTGGTACAGGTTACCTCGTAATAGAATGAATAACTAACATTGCTGCTTGCAACAAATTATGGAGGAAGTCGTCACACTTCAGATAGAGGAGTTCTGAACTCGGTTAGTCGCTCAGCTAACGCAAATCCCTGCTCTCGGATACGTAACTGTGTTACACACATTGGCCTTAAATGTTGAAACAAAATTAAAGCTGGGCGGCCTTATTCACAGTTCATAAGCAAAGCTACAAAATCATAAATAAATTAACTAGCCTTAAGGGTAAGCTAAGGTGACTGCAAGACTTGAGTAAAAATACAGGTAAGAAATTTAATTCTGACATACGAGACCTACTTAACGAAACGGTAGCTATGAATGCCCGAAAGCTGGTTACTACAATGGGAAACAACAAACAATATTTACATTCCCCACCTAGAACACAAATAAATACCTAAGCGAAAGACTACCGCACGAGTATATTACCTACCTAAGCTTGGCACTCAGGTGTAATAAATGGGCACGCAACTTCGGTCGGAGTCACTTACAAAAAAAAAACACAAGACAAAAATTACTTTAGAGCCTGTTTTTGGTAAAGAGTCTTTGTGGTGGTTGGCTCAAAAAAAAATTATTGAAAGGGTTTCTTCCATAACAATAGAGCGCTAAGGGTGGCTCACAGGCCACAACACATAATTTATACAATGTTAAACAAACCACACTGAAACAAGACTTTCTATAACAAGGGTTTGAGGCTCTTAGGTTGTGTAAAACACTAGTAAAATTGATTAAGCACAAAGGTAAGAATAGCAAAGCTAAGGTAAAGTGTGGCTTGTAAGCCATAAGTGAAATTTTATGGGTCGGTTACAAAACTCATGGTAGTTACCAAGGCATGCTGCTTAATGTGGCTTATGGCCGGAAAAACATTGTAAGTAAACCTAAATTATTATTACAAATTAAATTGGCAAAAGAGACTGGTAAGCAGGCAAGGCAAAAATACATTAGTTAAATAAAAAGGGTTTTGTAAGAAAGGCTGACCTTCTAAGGCCGGTAAAGCAAACAAAGAAACAACACATCTAGGCAAAGACATAGAGAATAACCACACACACAATGCAGGTAAGTGCAAATTCAACCCCACCAAGGAGGTGTATTACTTGACTTGTTAATTAAGATTGGTCATGGAAAACTCCCTATTCTTAAAAACATTTATGTGTACCTGATATTTATGTTTTTTTTTAAATAGACCCAATTATACAAAACACAAATTTAACTGGCAATGCATGCTACTGAACAGTGCGTAAAGTATAAATGATATGAGACCCACATACGTGGGAAGATGCAAGATTACATGATGCATGTATTCACAGAATCAATTCTTTTTTTACACATAATACTTTCTTCGTAGCGACGCACTTCGAGAGAATTTAATAAAAAAATGCTCTGCTTTTTATTGGTGGTTCACACTGCACTGGCAAACAAAATAACTAAGCTAGCTTTCATTACGCACCGCTAATAATAAACTAACCTACGGGCTAATCCCATGCACTGCACTGAGGTAGAGTGTCTTCGATGAACACTGGGATTTCTCTTAGCTGGTGATAGAAAGGAACAAGCCCCTATGCACAGAGTCTGTACCCAACGCGGGCTGCAGGAGCGACATGCCCCTGAGCACTGAGTCTTTGAGGCCATATGTAGGAGGGGGAGGGACGCCAAGACGTCTCCTTGTACCTCCCTCTCTGCTGCTGTGGGTCGTCTCTGCAACTACGCCAAGGCATTTGGCAATGCTGTGGTGGCACGTACCTCAGCACGTCATTCACTGCAGCTGCCATCTGCTGGATGGAGACGGCCAGGCTGAACACCTCTGCATCTGGATTCAGCTGGGCTACAGGCGGCATGCTGGAAGGCACCGCGAGCGACATGCTGTCTTCCTTCCTTCTTGGCTGGGCTGGAGCTGGAGCTGGATCTGACCCGGCAAGGGCAACAGACTGGTTTGTCGTTGGCCGGCAGCGAGCCATCCATCGCCCGGGTGCTGGCTAGGGATACGGAATATTTCCTGTCACTGCAACTTTGTCACAATTGCCGAATTGTCACGGTGACAAGAAGTGACAGATGCTTCAAAGTCACTGCTTCTGTTCATCGCTCATCTCACGTTGCGCAGGTCACGTTGTGCAAGCACTTTGACCTTGTCACGACGAACCTCAGAACGTTCCAAGCCACTTGGTTATAAATCTTGAGGCTAGAATATGTGGCACATCCGTTGCCGTGCCACACTCTGCAGCAGTGCCAAATTTGGTACTATAATTATATAGTGAAGTACACTTTATTGAACTTTGTTTGACAATTCGTTCTGGAATTTATACATTTTTATTTATTTTTAAAATTTACCATTTCTAGTAGTGAACTCAGTTGTGAAAGTTTAATTCTGAAAATTCATTCTGATTAAATTTCACCTATTATTGTCAATACTTTTACTAATTTTGAATCAAATACCTATTCAACTCTCTGTTTTGTGAATTGTATAGCAAAACATTGCATATGCACATACTTAGCTATTAGTTTCATCCATGTAACCTCGTTATCAACAAATGCTTTGGCTCTATCCCTGTTTGCTACTCGGCATGACAAGGAGCAACTGCCTCGTGCCTGCGTGGCACGTGCAGTTCACTCCTCGCCGTGACAACAAGCGGCTTGGTTGGCAGCAGTGCCTGTCGTTCCTCGCTGTGAAAAGGAGGGCTTGCCTTGTGCCTGTGCCATTCGTTCTTTTATCGTTAACAAAAAAAGCTTTGCCTTGCATGTGCTCTGTTCCTTGTGACAAGGAGTGACTTGTGCCAATTATTTTTGTTATATCATGTTGAGTACACGCCAAAAACCATATCATACAAACGACTGCAATACAATTTTTCATGAAAGGGGTTTTAACTTCCATAGTAGTATATTATTTTGGCTTCAGCATCAGAATGACTTACGTTCCACAAATACTAATTAAAAAACTAGACAATTCTAATTTTAGTATGGTATCAGGAGAGATTTTTTGCCCTAAATAATAATAATGTTTGCCATAGTATTTACTACATAATTTTGGCAAAGTGTAATTTTTATATTTGGTACGATTATTTCTGACAAGTAATTTAGTATCATACTATTTTTACACAGGTTAACAAATTCTACGGTTAAGTTATGCATACGATGATGTATCTTAGATGCTTACATGAATTTACGTATGGAAATGAGTCACTGCTAAATATCACAGTGACAACTGTGTCACTGTCACGGCATGTTACAGTTCCTACATTTTGTCACGTGCCCCATCCCAAATGCTGGCTCTGAGGTGGCCGGTGGGGGTACGCTGTGTGCCGGCTCTGGAGTGGATGTGGTGAGCTCTGCTAGCTCTGCTGCTAGTCCTGTCATGGACGGGGACTCAGCGCTGCGCTCTGCCTGAAGTGGCGGCAGATATGGTGTGGGTGGCACCTCCTGGCGCTCGGGCTGCTGGCGGGTTCCACTCGCTGACGCTGGGCTGCACTGCTCTCTTACTGGGTCAGTGTCCCCGTCTGGTTGCGTAAGAACTGTCAGCTGTTCAACGAGCTGGATTGCAGGCACATTTTGTGTGTCTTGTGATGGACAGTATCGCTTCACGTGCGTGACGTACTCTTTTCGGATACTATCCCATACATCGTCGAGCCACAGGGTATTTCCACGCCGTTCAACAATTGTGGGTGGGCCTTCCCACATGGGACAGAAGCCGGTGTGAAACTTTGCTGCCTTATTGCTCAGGAGGTGGCTGCGTAACAACACTGTGTCACCGGCTTGCAGGGTGGAAAGTTTCTGGCTATCCTGCGCACTGTATTTTTGGGTGACATACTGCTGCTGCACCTTGAGGCGCCTGTGGCATCATTCTGCTCTCTCCTTAGTGTGAATAAAATTTCCAGGATGTAGAAAACCCAATTCTAGTAATCTTCCCCTATTCTTACGCTGAGGCATTTTTTTATTTCCTGGTTTCTGCGCTTAGTTGGGTTACCCTGGGGAAGATAGCTCGGGGTCGTCCAGGGTTCGACTCCCCACGGTGGCAGGCGACTTCCAATTTGTTTTATGTAAACTGGGTTCCATTATCTATTAGGATGCTTTTTGGAAAATCCCAGTGCTGGAAAAATTCTTCTTTTAACTTGTAAATTATGGTAGAGACTTCTGCATTTGGCAGCGGGTATGCTTCTACCTACCGTGAGAAGAGGTTGGTCACAACAACTAAGTGCCTTCTCCCCTTGTGAGATCTAGGGTAAGGTCCCGTTAGGTCGGCTGCTATGGTAGTCCAAGGCATCTTGGGTCACCATGGAATTACTTTAGAGCGTTCAGCCCCGTTGGCTTTGGTAGTATCACACTGCAGACACTGGCTTACATACTCGCGTACGTACTAGGTTGCACCATCCCAAGTGAATCTGATGGTCAGTTCTCTCAGGATCTCTGCATCTCCTGGGTGCCCAGCATGTGGGTGCTTGTGAAAATAGTAGCACAAATCCTGCCTTAATGTGGGCGGAACACACAGCTTCCCGGCCTCAGTGTGCGCGTGAGGACGGGCCCACACATAACCTTGTTCTAGTTTGTACTGATTAGGGTGCTTTTCCAATGTGTCCCGTATCTCAGGGTTGTTCCGCTGATAGTAGGCGAATTTCTTCCGGTCTAGCTATGCTTCAAGGGCTTGTAATGTAAGCTCCTTGTGAGCAGGATTCTTGACTAGACGTTCGGGGGGTAGCATACGCTCCCAGTTTTCTACTTCTGCTTCACTTTTGTTTTTGTCAGGCAAGCTGGATAGAGCGTCTGGGAGTTATCTACCAACTGTGCCACTGCCGGTCTTTCTAATTGGTGGTTCGGTTCACTTCTTCGCCCGTAATGATGTCGTGTTTCTTTTGTTTCTGGCTCATTGCAGGTGATAAGACTTCCACTTCTCGGTTCCTAAATACACTCTGTCTTGCTGGCAGTCAATGATCGCCTGTTGCCTGACTAGCCAGGGTTACCTTAGAAATAAGGTTTCTCTTAACCCATGGGACACGAAAAATTTGGTTGGGATAATCTCTCATCCCACCTGGATCAATAGAGTGATTGCACCTTCGATTGACAGATGCAACCCCTCCTGGGCCATATTCACGGCTGTGGTAGGGTCTCTGAGTTCTGTGTCTTGAGTAACCTTAAGTACAGCTGACTGGCGAATGAAATTTGCATTCGCCGCAGTGTCTAGCGTAGCCAGAATTTTTATGGTGATCCATGGCAGTTCTTTGTTTTTCCCCCCTTCTTGTAATATGGCAACTTCTAGGCCCCGACTTATTATGCCGGAGTTCATGACGCCCCATTTTCTCTGGCCACTGCATTTCCTGCCGGTTTCTGCATGTCGTCGCCTGACTTCAGTTTGCTCTGGACAGGGTCCTTAACCTTCGCGGCGCTAGCTTGAAGCACCGGGCAGTCACGATAGAAGTGCTGTTTGGGGCAATACCAGCACTCAGGCAGGCTCCGACTTGGTGGGGGAGGGGGTGTGTTTCTTTGCTACGCTGCGGTGCAGCTGGAGTGGGTCGGGCNNNNCTATGCCCTGTTCACGGACCTGTGCATGCGTAAATAATTCTTCAATCTCTTGAAGGGGTGGGTTGCGCAGAAAATGTTTGATCTCGGGGAGTGACCAAAACGTCTTCCTGCGGTTTTCTGGCATATTCAGGTATCTTTAATACCTCTTACCCCGTTGGTCTAGTTTCTCAAGGCGGGCTACACGCTCGTATGTTTCTCTGTGTACTGTGTGACATATGGTGCAGCTATACGTCAGCCCTTTCATGTTGTCGGCTTGATCTGACCAGCCGAGGCATTTAAAATGGTATAGGTGGGGGCAGTCATTACAAGAGACACTGTATAGTCCTTCCCCGGCACATTGGGCTGTCTTTCCTGGCATCTGGGGAAGCGGAATTCCAATCCGTCTGTGTCCTTTTCCTTTTCCTCCCATCCTATGCAAAGGCAGTGGTAATTGTCGCCAAAGTGTGTAAATTGGATAGCCAGATTTCCCTCTCCAGTACAGCTAGGCATGGGACATGGTGCGGTATCGAGGTTCTCCTCATTGGGTGAGGTACTCGGCTGTTCTCAGTCGCCATAATAAAAGCACTGCTCTGGGTTTTGGGTAGGGCTGAGCCGATACCGGTACCGATATATCGAAACCGGCCGATATCGTAATTATCGGAATTGTGCGCAATTCACGTTTAAATCGCCGATATTATAACCGATATTTTGCCCTAAGAATATTATGTTTTCAACTTGCCATAATTGGAGTGCTTTGCTCACTACAGTGAAATCTCGTCGTTTTCCCGTATGAGTCGATTTTTTTTTGGATGGTCCCAACAAATATCCTATATAAACAATGTTTAAAAAACCCGCATGCTCTGCCCTTAAATCATTAATTTACCCGCATCCATCGATCAGATATTGTCCGAAAACCAAAATATATTCGGAACTATTGTTTATCTGTGAAAAAACTATCTTCAAAACTGGTACTACCAAAATTCAGTAGCGCCAAGAGCAGGTAAACACACTCCCTAACCTCAAATGCTAGTATACACGAGTTGTGAAACGTTGCAATTGTTAACCACCACGTAATTTATTTTTGATAATTGAATCACTATTTGTTTTTAAATAACTCACGTCGAAAAACAGGTAAAACATAATAATTGCAGGCATCTCTTTGTTTCAAGTCAGCAAACTAATATTCGCGCAAATAAAACACGTATTTTTGATGGATGTGGTACGGACCAGAACTAGACATTAAAATGGACGGAAGGGATTTGAACTTTACTCTCGTTCCACAATGGAACCGTAATAATTTTTAGATCAGTACGGTAAATTACCAGCATTAAAGTGGAACAATATGTTTTCCTGATTAATTCTGTTAAGATAAAATTACGCTAATAATTTTTTTAAATAATGCAGTGATATCAACTGTCACACAAGATGGCGAATGTTGTTTAATTTGGCGAAATTTAAAAACAATTTGCGGGCAACGGAATTTTTAGCGAAGTTAAATTAAATTTCTTAAAATCGGATTTTTACATGTCAAACTCAACAATTTTTAGCACGTTTCTGTTTTAAATCATTGTTTTTAATAAAGTTAGTTTGATTTTTGCCACTTTTTTTTACATTTGGCAGAAATTTAGGGAATTTTATGTAAACATTCGGCGGATTTTCGAAATTAAGTGCATTTCAATATTTTATAGTACAATACTTATATTGAATGATTGAGATTTGTTTTTTAATCCAGTATTTAAGATATGCCCACTGTTCATTACAGGCAATCAACTCAGTATACCCAAGGATGAAAATAATTTTTTTTGAGGATAGGTTTAATTTTTTGAGGAGAGAGGTCCACATGTTGAGTTTTCCCGCATGCTGAGTTTTTTTCAGTAGATCCCATGAAAAACGAATAATAGAGGTTTCACTATTTGGTTTCATTAAAATAATCACTATTTTTAAATTGGTTTTTGATTTGAAGTGTTATGTTTTTTTTTAAGAGTTTCATTGCTTAATGACATGCTTTTGGAGGTTATTTTTGTCTTATACATTTGCTTAAGCTTAATATGTGGTTCCTAGATTTATATTTATCGTAACAGTTAGGCCTATCACTGAAACAATAAAAACAAACACAATTAGAATTTTATTTAAGTAAAAGTTTAAAAATTAAGTTTTTATTTTTTAAAAATTGCAATAATGTTATTTTTCCTTGTCAAGGCAATATCGGTACTGGTATCGGCAATATCGGTAAGTTTGTATCGGCAATATCGGAAAAGGCTCAAAAACCATATCGGCTCACCTCTAGTTTTGGGCACCATGGAATTATTGACACTCTCAGAAGTGTTCTGGGTTTAAGTGGGGTGGCGTTTACTCTTCTCGACAATGAGGCTCTTCTCCGGGTGTTTCCTGGTTCCACTAGCTATATCAGAGCTTTGTGAGGCTCCACATTGGGTAGCCAAGAAATCTCCTCCTCCTAAAGTATCGTGCTCGACCCACGGTCGTTGTGACGTTAATTCAGGTCACAAAACTTTTATACACAGCGCAGTAAAACCGAGCAGGACAAACTCCGCGGCAACGCTCAGTAAGACTAGGCGTTGCCGCACGGGAGCCGCCCATATAACCAATGTTAAATTATCACGGATGAACATCCAGCTGCGCTGATAAGCACTTCCTGTTGAACTACGTTCCACCAACATGGAATGACGGTGGTGCACTGGCTTAGTATGCCTCTAGAGACTAGGGAAACAGTATCTCCTTAACGAGGATTTTAAAGGGTGTATGGGCCCAGAGCACGTAGCTGGGCATTGAGGGTTATGCTATCCCTTTTATGGCCCGCCTGGTGATTGGGCATTTAGGAATACCTGCGAGTAAACAGCTATGCACTGTCAGTGATGTTATGTTAAGTTCTTTTTTCTGGACCTTAAAGAGTCATTGTTGGTGAAGCAAGGAATAAACAGAAGGCTATAGGAGGACTGATGTCCCAATGTAAGTCAATGAATTGGCAAGCAGTCATTTTGTTGTGAAGTAAGCCAACTAAGGAACTTTAAACATTAATCCTAATGGTTCTAACACTTTACTGAAGGTAAGTCTGTAGCAAAGTTCAAAGTAGTCATGTATACTACTTTCATGTATACTAGGTTTCATGTGGTCTGAACAGGTTTTTTATTAGAGCTCAACCGACACCGATTTTTACAGATAATGGTACAAACCAATACTTGCTTGTCAATACAGTTGATACCCGATACCAGTACAATAAACTTCACAAAGCTGAAAGGTACGAAATCAATGCAAATAATTTTGACAGCCAGTATTGTTTTTCCTTAGCTCACTAGTATGAAGGCGGTAAAGTAATTTCTTTCTTTAACATTTCTGAAAAATTGTGGTAACTTTCTGTTTCACATGACAGGTTTTAACTTCATGTCAAAGCTTCTGCTGGTTGCACCTAAACTTCAGGTAAAGTTGTTGCGCATGATTCTAGAACACATAGCCCTAGTTTTCGTATGTTATTTTGTAAAGGATATGTATTACCTTTCAAAGCAGCATTTCCAAATAAAAGTGGAGTAAGGCAAACTGTCCGTAGGTAGTTGGGCTTAATGTCTCATCGACAGCAAGGTCATTAGAGATGGAACACGTTGATCGTGAAGAAGGATTGAGTAAGGAATGGGAAGGAATCGGTCATGGCCTTTGTTAAGGACCCGTCCCAGCATTCGCCTGGAGTTGGGCCGGGAATCAAACCCGAGTCCTCCCGAATTTGACTCCAACAAGTTACCACTGCACCACCCTGCTCGGTAAGACAAACTGTCATTCCCACTCCAAGACACAAGGCATTTACAAATATTATACAATCCCCCTATTTTAATTGTTGGTGCATACTGTATAGAAATTCCAATCAGATGTCACTTTTCCATTTCATACAATTTCCAGTTTAACAAAACAAAATCTCATCCTAGACATAGATTAATTTAAATACAACTCTACCCAACCATTATGTTACTATACAAACTACAATTGTGCAGTCGCCGAAGTGGAAACAAAACAGAGAAAACTGAATGACTAACCAAGAGCATTCCTGCTCATTTAATTAAAATGGAAGTAACCATGAATGGACTACAGTACTTTAATTACTCATCTGCTGTCAGAATGTAGCTGTCCTATTCTAGGTTCCTTCTTTCCAGTATGCATGTAAATGCACCTGTATGCATGCATAAATGCTTTGGTTGCATTAACATCTGGTCCTGTTACTGCCGAGAGGACTGGTGTAGTTATGTGCATCAAGATAACCTGCTTCTTTAGCATCACGTAACAAAATTATTTGTCTTCACTCACTATGAGTTTAGCTCTAAACTACCCATAAAAAGGTCAATGCTGTAACATTTTCTTCTTTTCTTAGGCCACCATTTTGCCTCATTTTTGTGCACTATTTTCTAATCATCTTTAATTTCTGTAGTAAGTTTACATTTGAATGAACTTGCCCACCACTGAAATCTTTTCCACTAACTCACCTTACCACTGACAGTATTTCAGAGTTTAAATTTTACCATCAGATCTACAATCATGGCATAGATCTTTAGTTGGATGAATGGCAAGCTAACTAGTGTGATGGTTGATAAAAATTTAATTGAAATACCAAAATGTCTATCCTTTCAGCACTACAAAATGATTTAATACACGGTCATGTTACAAAAGTCAGTGAAAGTGAAATATTTGGACAGTGCTCAACAGCTGAGGTTTTTGTATTGATGAAGTGAAGATGGAGCAATGACAGGATGTAATGGTGAAGAAACAGAAGCACCCTAAGAAAACCAATGGCAATGTCTGCCACTTTCCTCACATCAAAAAATTGTGAGTGAACCCTCCAGGAATCAAACCCAGTCCACCATGATGGTAGGTGAATAATATGACCACTATAACATTGTAGCCCTTAATGTATTAAAATAAACACCATAATTTTTTTTATTTAAATTAATGTTATTCTACGTTTTATATAACTTCGGTAAATTCTGACAAACGTTGTGACCAACCTACACAGCATGTAAACTTCAAATGCCCCCATTTGCAAAGTACTGTGTCAGTTGATGGTTGTAGTGGGATGTGTATTATTCCGCGTATTCGAAAATTCACCGGTGCATCCACCGATGTAAACCGGACAATCGAAAATTACTGTTTCAGTTGAGTCTAGTTGAACAAATTGTTCCGCCCACGATGTAGTCATAATGGTGTGATTTTGCACAGCGTATATCTCTCTCTCTCTAATTGTGACAACTACTTGGAATGGCTAATAAGAATGCATACAAATACTGCGTTTTCTTTTGTTTAAAAAGCGATTAAAAAATTAATACAAAGGGAAGGCTAACGTGGTTTTTACAGGAGGTAAGCTGAAGAGACGCTTCATGATTACTCTCAAATGCTCATTTAAATTGAATATGTTTTTATAGGTTGTGAAAGATATGGCGGGTTGTATAAAAACTGCAGATGTGGATTCAGTAAAAACATTACGGATTTCAGAATTTTTGTTTTTATACGAAGCTTACATTTATTGGTAAATGTGGACTTTTTTTTATGTTAATTAAATTCGGGACAGAAAAGTTGCAATTTTAATATGTAATTAAATAATTTTACTGCAACTATGTACAAGAAATACTTTTTACTAGGTACGTATTAGGCTGGGAAAATAAGCCTATTTTTTTTAGTATGTACATTTAAGTTATTTCATGCAGTGCACCTAACCTATCTGCTACCAAAGGAGCCTTATTTACTCTATGTCAAGGAGCACTTCGCTAACTTCTGAGCGCCAAACAGTGTGTGAACAGCCACATAATGGTGTTTTAAAATATTCATATTATCCAATGGTGTTTTAAAATATTTACATTATCCAGGTTATATACTTTTTGAAAATATATAACTGTTGGAAATACCATTTTTGAAAATATCTTTAGGTCTGGAAAAATACAGTGTTTTAGGTACTGTACTGAATTCTACAGTCTTGTGCTTGATATATATTTCAAACACTCCTGCTTAAAATGTGTTGGGCTTGTTGATGGCCCCTCAAGAGGTTTTCAAAACAGGTATTATATATGTTACAAAATAATATTTCACTTACAAGGCATACTTAAGAATAAATGTTTAACACAGTTAAGTTTATTTATGATTATAATTCATAAGGCATCATGCTCTGAACTTAATTTGACTTGTAACAATCGCAACAGTTAAAAGTTACCTAAGTAACAAAAAGCAATATGTTTCAGTGAATAGCACTGATAGTGTGGAGTTGGAAGTAACATATGGAGTACCCCAATGTTCAGTATTGGGCTCTATTGTATTCTTTATCTACATTAATGACCGTGGAGGATTGCGTCTAGAGGGCCTACTTTCCCTATTTGCAGACAATGCAGGTCTTTTTTATAGAGAAAATACAACAGCCCAAATATCGTCTAAATAAGATTTATAAATGGCTTGAAAACAATAAACTAACAACAGATATTGATAAAACAAACTATATGATTATTACAAGATTATCAAGTACTGAAATCTAATCTTAAAACTTAAATATTAACAGCGGTCCTATTTCTCGAGTGAATGTTTCCAAGTAATAAGACCTAAAAATAGACCACAAACTAAGCTGGGTTGAACATGTGGTACACATAAAATAAAAACTGTGCTTGTTATTGGCATACTCAACCATTTGAAATCAATGCCAATAACCATAAGAAAAAATGTGTATTTTGCATTAATACACCTACATTTTCAATATATGAATTTAATATGGGGCCAAGGAACACAAATTATTACAAAAGAACTTGAGTATTACAAAAGCGGGCACAAAAATACTTTAAGGCCTTCTATTGTTTGACACCAACATGTAGACTATATCAAATAAGTAATATCAAAGCACTAAAATTGCAAGTTCAACTTTGTATCAAGTTTGACATATAAACTTATAACAACATTAATTCAAACCTGTCTTTTACTACCAATAAGATCTACATGAGCCCAAGACAAGCAAGCAACTTTCACAGGGAGTCAGTAAAAACAGATAAATATGTGTGTTTTATAGTGAAAGAGCGAGTCTTAAGTAGACTTTATAACAATTTACATAACAAAAGTAAAGTAATCAAACAAAAGATATTACTAAAAATGGTTAAAGAGTATTTACGATGCATGTATAAAGAGGATGTTTAAATGTGAAGACTTAACTGTAATGTAAAACTAACCTATGGAAATGTGAAAAGTTCTGTAACACTTTGATATAAATTTGTACGTTAAATAATTGTTTGCTAAAAGATGTCTCAACTTGTAGCATTACGGTATGTGTATATGTAAAATAACTATTTTCTGCTATTTGTATGAATAGTCCCTCAATTGAGCTCTGCTTTCTGACACATTTAATTAATAATTCAAAAATTAAATTAGTTGATACCAAAAATGTAAATATATAGCACCATAATGTTTCCTGTGCATATAATCTGGCGTAACAACTAACACTGTAGTTACAGGCCAACAATACAGCTAGTAAGCACCAATGGTAAGTTGTACACATTTCAATACGTTAAAGTGCAGTATGTGTTGTGACGAAGGCCTGTCACATTCACAGTATTTTCTCAATCAGGACTGTGTATTTTGTTTGTGTTCTTATAACAACTATTTTATTTTTGATGTTTCTGAGTTTACTATGAAAATGTGATATACAGAAAACTTGATTGTTTCTGTAATCACACCAAAATAATTACACAATAAAAA
>NQII01014584.1:0-23942 GCA_002778355.1 Clitarchus hookeri | reverse complement strand
AATCTATTGCTTGGCTGCAGTGCGTGAGCTCACGAATCGTTTGAATAGTTGGCTGGAAAGAATTAGTTTGTATAAGGCAACAACATTCTATGAAAATGGCACTGCAGGTTTTGTATGTGTTTCCAGCGCATGTCACAGTCTCACATTTGGATGTAACGATTACCTCAATAAAGGCGGCCAGNAGGTTTTGTATGTGTTTCCAGCGCATGTCACAGTCTCACATTTGGATGTAACGATTACCTCAATAAAGGCGGCCAGACTTGTTGCGGACTGGACAGTGACAGAAGATTTGACCAGTGATCACCAACTGATTGTGTTTGATTTGAATTTTGTTCCAGCCCCAGAAGAATCTCAAGCCCAAAGAACACCCCACATCCATCGGGATTCAGACTAGAACAGATTCAATGAAGTACTGTTGGAGAATATCCAAAAGTACCTAGACGAACACTCAGAAGATCTGCACATCCGAGCTGAAAAAGTCACCTACCTTAAGTACTTCTAAACCTGGTGGCCCNAGACGAACACTCAGAAGATCTGCACATCCGAGCTGAAAAAGTCACCTACCTTAAGTACTTCTAAACCTGGTGGCCCTCTAAAGAAATGGTAGGACGGAGAGTTATAGGAAATGAGGAAAAGAGTCAGAAAACTCTAAGGCTTATGAATAACAGTAGAACACTAACACTGAGACTTACGATGTTATAACAATACAGTCGACAAAGAAAGACTTATTCAAGACTTATAAATAGAAATAATAAAGAGTCACGAAGGAACTTCGTAGCGAATAAGGGAAATGATGATCCTTGGGAGCTGGCTGGTATACAAAATTCTTGCAAAACAAGTTAAAACGTAACCAGTATGTGAGGAGCCCAACGAGACAAGGGAGAATACGTTTGGACGGAGAAACAGAGACTCATGAAGAGAAGCGATGCTGTATGGATGAGTTGCCAGACACCCCATCAACAACTTAATACACAATGGAACAGTTGGATATAATCATGAAAGAAATGAAAAATAAGAAGGCACCAGGATATGATGCAATCACTCCAGAGACTTTGAAGATAGTCTATTCACTGATGCACCATGATATTCTATCATTAATGAATAAATGCCTGACTCAAGGATGCTTTTAAAGGATATGGAAACATGGTCTTCTCAAACTTTTGCACAAAGGAGGGGACAAAGACAGCACAAAAGAAAAATCCTACAGACCACTTTCACTTCTCCCAGTTTTAATAAACTGTTGGAAAAACTAACAAATATGAGGCTGCTATCGTTCTTAGAGACTGCACAACGATTACATAACAAACAATATGGTTTTCGGAAAGGAAGAGGGACTGAAAGAGCAGTTCTGGACATTGTCAGGAAAATCAAAACAACTTAGGAAACATATATGAACTTGACATATTCTTATACATGAGTGGAGCATTTGACAATGCTTGGTAGCCTGAGGTGCTCTGGTAAATCAGGAAAAAGGAATGCCCCAGAAATATCTACACCATGATGAGATCTTTCTTCAAAGAGAGGGTAAGCATTTATGAAGTTAATGGAATCGGCACTGATTGTAATTCCAGCATGGAACAGAAGAGAACTTGAGTCAAAAACAGAAGCAATTTTAAGGGAGGTATAGGAATGGGTAAATAAGACGAAACTTGAGTTATCAGCCGAGAAAACTAATGCAAGGGTTATGAAAGGGAGTCTGCATATATCACCAATCATAATATTTAAGGGAATACCTGTTAAATTGAAAAAGAAAGTAATGTATCTTGGAGTTATATTTGACAGCAAGCTTCGATTTCAAGACCACATTGAATACCTCATGGATAAAGCAATCATCCTCTTCACCAAGATCAGAGCAGGAGCAGTATCTACAGAATCCTGGGGCTTGGACTTCAAGACAATGGATACACTATAAAATGGTGTTTTCTTAGGAATTGCGTTATATGGAGTATCTGTCTGGTATCCTAATGCCAGATTGGTACACAAAGAGACTATTGCTGAAATCCCAAAGATCAGTCTTACAATCAATAACAAAGGAATATAGAACGACTTCTAATGACGCCCTGCAAATAACTGTAGGGTCAATTCCACTGGATAGCTTAGCAAAAGAAAGAGGCTCACTGCTGGAAGAAACGAATGGCAGTTCAGCATCTTTGGCAAGAAAGAAGGAGAAGAGATAAGAATCCCTAGAAATCTGGCAGGAGAGATGGAATGAGTCGGAAAAGGGGAGGGTCACTTACTTCTAGATATTAAGGAAACATATCGTCACCATTTGATTACAGCTGATTATTGCCTTAGTCAGATAATAACAGGGCACGGAAACTTTAAAGCCAAGTTACATGAATATAACTTAGTGATTTCTCCTCTTTGCCCGGTCTGTTTAGTTGAAGACACTGTCCAGTATGCGACCCTGGAATGCACAAATATAGAATACATTAGAATAGAGTTACGTAAAAAAATCAAATATAAGAAGAAGAGCTAAACATAAGAAGTATTTTATCTCATAAAGAGAGAGCGAGATATTGTGAAGAATTTGCAAAGGACATCATCAATCTATTAAAGGAGTTTGATGTGTGGTTATTGATGAACACTCCAGAAGAAAAACAGAGAATTCTCCTTCAAGTATCTTACCTTGGAATTGAGAGTGTAAAACCGCTATAGAAACCGCAAAGTGGGAGCTGACCCACTTCCCGGATTTGACAATGAGTAAAACCGCTATATAAACATTGTAGTGGGGGCGGCCCCACTACGCAGCCTGGGATAATCCCAAAGAAAATCATAGGAAACTTTAAAAGGATTTATGAACAAACCGTTATATTTAAAAACATGTGCATATTTATGTCAGTTTTGTGAATGGTCAACTTTTTGACAAGCGGTGAAAGATAATTAATCTGCAAGAAAAAGATGCTGTATCATATGAGACACAGTCAACAATAAAAAATGTTGCTCATTACGGCAACGATTCATGAATCGTGACAGTGATTCCAGCAAAAGGAAAATGATGGTTTTGTTGTCTGCAGGTTTCTGAAACCGGGATATTTTCTGACTACGAATTATGCGTATACCGTATCAAAATAGCCTGTTTAAGCTGTCCTACAAAAACTCAAACAAGGGAAGTTTACATTTAACCATAATTTTTACGAACTTAATGCACGTATGGTATTTTTTTTTTTTGGCCCTCGATTGTGTTTTGTGTGTCCTTGCCACGAAACGTGCCATTAAAAAAAACATGTTACCGAATATTATCCCAGTTGCCATGAACTGAGATACGTAATCGACAGCAAAAGGGAATAAAAAAAACACGCTGTGTTGACTTGCTCAACGATCCTTGACCTTTCTGTCAGCGTAGCTGCTGTGCAACTGTTGGTGTATCAAACGTGTGAAAAAAAGAGCAAACATTACTTTGAGTTTATTTGCGAATGAGTTTAACGGATATTTTCTCTCCCATCCCCATCACGTCCGTTTTTTTAGCAGGCGGGTGGTAACATGTTTTGCGATTTTGGCAGAATGAATATTCATTACTTTGTATTCCTTTTCAGCATTGTTCATTTTGTGAAGCTGTAAGTTACACACTTTTCACGCATCACTTTGCTTTTCATTTGCGTTATCATTTTGCGTATAGAAGTTACCTGGAACAATATTTGTAATCTTTTAAGCTGCAAAGGGGCCAATTTTTTTTTTAATTGTATTGGTTTTAAAAACTCCGGGAAGGTTCGTAAGAGCTGGTATTAAGGGCTATGTCTAACATAACATATTTCACGTATTTGAGTGCTGGAGGTATCGCGGCGCTAAGGACGACATAGGCATGCGTTTCACACTCCTCCTGGCCACTACGAGCAAGGCACTGAACTGGCGTGCAGCCTTTCCTTTGGTAACTAGATCTAACAAGAATTCCAGCGGTAAACGTGCCATTATATGCTGATATATTATGTACAAATGTGTGTTACACGGCCCGGTGATACTTCAAATAACGGGTACCGGATTTTGCGTATCTAAAAATATCACTAAAATGCTTGTTTTAGCCGTTTATCGTTTATAAAATACGCTTTAAAAGACGGGCATGGAAACTGAAAACTAGTTTCGGATGTTAAAACTATATTAAGCGCTTCACGTAAGCCGACGCGATTTAAAAAAAAATACTGAGCCGTTTTCGATTAAAAGGTTTATCATTGAAGCTCTGCTGAGTGTTTGGCGGCCTTCATAGCCGAAAAATTAACTAATATCACCTCAAATTAAGTCTAAAAGCTACACACACATCCATGATTTACCCGTGATTCGAACAAGGAATCTCGTGACCTGAAGACGCCTTTATACCTCGGTCAGGAAGGTTGCCACACAAACAACAGGCTATAATATTTGCAATAATGAAGCAAAGAATACTAGCATCGTTTTCAAGCAGTAGATGGATTGGTTCGTTCGTTGGTTGGTTTGTTTTGTTCGTTCATTGGTTCAATTGGAATTGTTAGATTAGGTCGTTCGTTGTGTTCTCCGTAAAAAAATATATTTTGTGGCGGCCTCAAAGTGTTTTCTTGGTATTCACCCTGCCCATCGTATTTATAGTTAAAACTAAATGTTTTGTAGTATTCATAAAAAGAAATATTTGTGGCCACAAAATTTAGCAGTGGCAAATAAAAAAATTGTGTTCTCGCCACAAAAATATTTGGCAAGGTGACTGCCAACAAAAACATTGTGGCAGCCACAAATTATTTTTTTCAGTGTTGCTTTGTTCCTTTATTTGTTTGGTAATGTACGTAGGTTTGGAATGTTTGGTGTAGGTTGAATTGCTCGTGCATTGCAGTTATTTCCTACCCTGTAAAGAATTGGGAAAATTACCTGACAATTGTAAGGGAATATTCACAAACTTGTTTGGGAATCATATTTTTCTTTACATGTACGGTAGAATTACCGCACTCTGGAGTAAAATTCACTTACATGACAGTGGAAAATCCCATACATCGATGGGAAAATTACCCTACGACGTGATCACCTACTTAGCATTGTGTCAACAGTTGGACTGGAGAAAGAAAATAAACAAAATGAGGCGCCATGTTGGACAACTTGTAGGACTTATATTCGTTAGGAAAGGCATAATACTTAGTAATAAAATTAATCTTAAGGTAGAGAAAATCTGTAAAATACAATAATAATCAAAAGTTATAAATAAAGAGATTGTAAAAAAATTGAAAATAAGAAAATTTGTAAGAGACAGTGGAAAACGGATAGTTTTTTGTTTCGGTGTTCAAATCTCANAAAAAAATTGAAAATAAGAAAATTTGTAAGAGACAGTGGAAAACGGATAGTTTTTTGTTTCGGTGTTCAAATCTCAATATACGCCGTTATCTTTTACTGGCGTAAATTTTATGTCAGCGGAATTATTAAAAGACTTGGAAAAGTATTGACTTCAAAGCACTAATAAAGTCAACAAAGAAATTTCACACAAACTTTGCTTTGTACCACACAAAAATAAATAAGCATTCTGTTACACAAAATTATTATTATAACCAGTTCCAGTAATACCTCATTTGTCAAGTTGTCTTAGAAGAGCGGGAATGTTCAAGCTAGTAAAAAATATTTTAGGAATAACTTACATAGTTTTTTTAGTTAGAAATGTGTAAATAACTGAAATTAATTCTTCTTTATTTTCGTTTAGATTAGTTAAGTACACTTATAATAACGAATACCGCCATTTTGTCGCCGTGGTAAAACCGCTAGAGCACCGGCTTTCCGAGGTAGAGGACCATGGTTCGCGCCCACACACCGACAAATGTCGAAGATTTTAGAATTGTGGTTTCGGTTAATATTTGTCTGAGAACATACGTAATAATAAAATTAACAATACCAGTATTCACTTTGTTTTACAAATATAATTTTATTATACAATATAGTTATAATTCCCTTAATTGTATTGGATATTCCCACACTTTTGTCAGGTACTTTTCCGTACTATTAANATACAATATAGTTATAATTCCCTTAATTGTATTGGATATTCCCACACTTTTGTCAGGTACTTTTCCGTACTATTAATAAATAGTACTTTACTCGTTATGTAACATTTACTCTACTTTTAAGATCTAATTTTACTTACAAGTAGACGTAATTAGTATCCCTATATATGTAAGGGAATTATACTTCAAGTTTTTTTTGCAGTGTATTACTGGAAATTATATCATATAGCTGGAAAATTTGATAGTTTATTAGGTTTTTTTTCCTTTATTATAAGTTGTCATGAGTGTATTAAGTTACTTTCCCATTTATATTCTAATATGGAACGTTTGTGACTGGTGTAGAAAGAGTTAAGTCACGTGATTAATGCATCGTCTATTCACATTTCAACGTACAAAGTTTTCTAAGATAAGTTGGTTTCAAAAATTGCGATTTTCCAGTATATCCATCCATCCTGTGTGATGGTAGTTTCGTCTGCCGTTGAAGAAAATGTTAAAAATAAATGCCAGAGGAAATAAAATTTTGTCAACAATTAATGCAGTAGTGTTCTACAGTGATGTGTGTTTCTAAAACTCACAAAACTTATATCAGTTTTCCACCTATTTACGTGAAATTGCTAGCGCTATTAGAGCAGATAATTATAACCTTTAATAGTGGGATTAAAATTTTTTTTTGATCTTCAGGTAGAATAAGAACTGAAGGTTAGAAAATATTCTTCAATAATATTTCGCACAATGATCATANATTTTTTGATCTTCAGGTAGAATAAGAACTGAAGGTTAGAAAATATTCTTCAATAATATTTCGCACAATGATCATATGAAGATATTTCTCGAGTAGTGGTGGTTAGTAATTGGTTGCAAGATAGGCCTCCTAGTGCTCATGAAGGGCGCCATATAAAAAGTTAACAATTGTGAGTGAATATGTGGTATTGTTTCCTGTCACGCATGCAAGGCGACGTACACAAATCAGACATGGCTTGCCTTCAGATGCCAAAGAGTAGGCCTTAATTCACTGGCTGATATATCAACGACGAAACAAGCAGACAGTCTCGTGTATGAACAGTTGTTCTCCAAACATGCGTGTGCGTGTGTGTGTGTGTGTGACTTCGGCACCTGGGCATAAAGACAAGAGACGAACGAAATTGATTCGATGACTCGCTGGGGCAAGCAGACAGCTTCGACTCCCGCGTGCGAGAGGCCAGGCCTAGCTTACAGTCAGGGAAAATTATTGCGTAAGCTAGCTACTTGATAGCATTTGCAGGGGCGTTCGAACATGCTTCTGGATTTTGAAAACACAGCGAGCTGAGGAAACACGTGTACGTAACCTCGGTCGNGAAGACGCCTTTATACCTCGGTCAGGAAGGTTGCCACACAAACAACAGGCTATAATATTTGCAATAATGAAGCAAAAAATACTAGCATCGTTTTCAAGCAGTAGATGGATTGGTTCGTTCGTTGGTTGGGCTGATTCGTTTGTTGCTTGGTTTGTTTTGTTCGTTCATTGGTTGAATTGGAATTGTTAGATTAGGTTCGTACGTGCGCTAGGATGGTTCATTGAGTTGATGTACATTATGTTAGATTAGGTCGTTCGTTGTGTTCTCCGTAAAAAAATATATTTTGTGGCGGCCTCAAAGTGTTTTCTTGGTATTCACCCTGCCCATCGTATTTATAGTTAAAACTAAATGTTTTGTAGTATTCATAAAAAGAAATATTTGTGGCCACAAAATTTAGCAGTGGCAAATAAAAAAATTGTGTTCTCGCCACAAAAATATTTGGCAAGGTGACTGCCAACAAAAACATTGTGGCAGCCACAAATTATTTTTTTCAGTGTTGCTTTGTTCCTTTATTTGTTTGGTAATGTACGTAGGTTTGGAATGTTTGGTGTAGGTTGAATTGCTCGTGCATTGCAGTTATTTCCTACCCTGTAAAGAATTGGGAAAATTACCTGACAATTGTAAGGGAATATTCACAAACTTGTTTGGGAATCATATTTTTCTTTACATGTACGGTAGAATTACCGCACTCTGGAGTAAAATTCACTTACATGACAGTGGAAAATCCCATACATCGATGGGAAAATTACCCTACGACGTGATCACCTACTTAGCATTGTGTCAACAGTTGGACTGGAGAAAGAAAATAAACAAAATGAGGCGCCATGTTGGACAACTTGTAGGACTTATATTCGTTAGGAAAGGCATAATACTTAGTAATAAAATTAATCTTAAGGTAGAGAAAATCTGTAAAATACAATAATAATCAAAAGTTATAAATAAAGAGATTGTAAAAAAATTGAAAATAAGAAAATTTGTAAGAGACAGTGGAAAACGGATAGTTTTTTGTTTCGGTGTTCAAATCTCAATATACGCCGTTATCTTTTACTGGCGTAAATTTTATGTCAGCGGAATTATTAAAAGACTTGGAAAAGTATTGACTTCAAAGCACTAATAAAGTCAACAAAGAAATTTCACACAAACTTTGCTTTGTACCACACAAAAATAAATAAGCATTCTGTTACACAAAATTATTATTATAACCAGTTCCAGTAATACCTCATTTGTCAAGTTGTCTTAGAAGAGCGGGAATGTTCAAGCTAGTAAAAAATATTTTAGGAATAACTTACATAGTTTTTTTAGTTAGAAATGTGTAAATAACTGAAATTAATTCTTCTTTATTTTCGTTTAGATTAGTTAAGTACACTTATAATAACGAATACCGCCATTTTGTCGCCGTGGTAAAACCGCTAGAGCACCGGCTTTCCGAGGTAGAGGACCATGGTTCGCGCCCACACACCGACAAATGTCGAAGATTTTAGAATTGTGGTTTCGGTTAATATTTGTCTGAGAACATACGTAATAATAAAATTAACAATACCAGTATTCACTTTGTTTTACAAATATAATTTTATTATACAATATAGTTATAATTCCCTTAATTGTATTGGATATTCCCACACTTTTGTCAGGTACTTTTCCGTACTATTAAAGAATAGAACTATACTTGCTATGTAAAATTTAGTCTACTTTTAAGATCTAATTTTACTTACAAGTAGACGTAATTAGTATCCCTATATATGTAAGGGAATTATACTTCAAGTTTTTTTCGCAGTGTATTACTGGAAATTATATCATATAGCTGGAAAATTTGATAGTTTATTAGGTTTTTTTTCCTTTATTATAAGTTGTCATGAGTGTATTAAGTTACTTTCCCATTTATATTCTAATATGGAACGTTTGTGACTGGTGTAGAAAGAGTTAAGTCACGTGATTAATGCATCGTCTATTCACATTTCAACGTACAAAGTTTTCTAAGATAAGTTGGTTAAAAAAAATTGCGATTTTCCAGTATATCCATCCATCCTGTGTGATGGTAGTTTCGTCTGCCGTTGAAGAAAATGTTAAAAATAAATGCCAGAGGAAATAAAATTTTGTCAACAATTAATGCAGTAGTGTTCTACAGTGATGCGTGTTTCTAAAACTCACAAAACTTATATCAGTTTTCCACCTATTTACGTGAAATTGCTAGCGCTATTAGAGCAGATAATTATAACCTTTAATAGTGGGATTAAAATTTTTTGATCTTCAGGTAGAATAAGAACTGAAGGTTAGAAAATATTCTTCAATAATATTTCGCACAATGATCATATGAAGATATTTCTCGAGTAGTGGTGGTTAGTAATTGGTTGCAAGATAGGCCTCCTAGTGCTCATGAAGGGCGCCATATAAAAAGTTAACAATTGTGAGTGAATATGTGGTATTGTTTCCTGTCACGCATGCAAGGCGACGTACACAAATCAGACATGGCTTGCCTTCAGATGCCAAAGAGTAGGCCTTAATTCACTGGCTGATATATCAACGACGAAACAAGCAGACAGTCTCGTGTATGAACAGTTGTTCTCCAAACATGCGTGTGCGTGTGTGTGTGTGTGTGACTTCGGCACCTGGGCATAAAGACAAGAGACGAACGAAATTGATTCGATGACTCGCTGGGGCAAGCAGACAGCTTCGACTCCCGCGTGCGAGAGGCCAGGCCTAGCTTACAGTCAGGGAAAATTATTGCGTAAGCTAGCTACTTGATAGCATTTGCAGGGGCGTTCGAACATGCTTCTGGATTTTGAAAACACAGCGAGCTGAGGAAACACGTGTACGTAACCTCGGTCGGAATCATGTGGTAGAATTTAAACCAGTTTACTGATTCAGTATTTGCAAGATGAAAGCACGCCAAGAGTACTGGTTCCTTATTACTGATAATGAATTTTCACGTCCTCGTGAAAATAATTTTTGATAGTAAACATTTGTGGAATATCTTTCCCTGAGATATTTTGCACAGGCAGTGTTCCATTGCTGTAGTCGTTGATCACCTTTCTGAAAAATATCAAAGCCAAGGCATTATGCTTATTTTAAATTAAAGTCAGGCCGTGGCTAATAAATTGTGATCTAATTGCAAACATATGTAAAAGTTCACGTGGGGAAGTCCAAACTCTCCGTAAATAAACTCGAGGATCTCTCCGGCCCACAAAATGATTGATCATTTAGTGACTACCTGAAGTGGCGTAAGTGAAAAGGCAAAGACCGGCGAAGTTTTGATTATGACGATGGCTTTTGTATTTACGTTGCTGAATAGTTGTTGGACACACTACGAGCTTTCTTAAACAATCCAGTAATCTTTGAGAACGATAAGACGTTTAAAAAAATTGTTAGTGCTATTTTTACAACTACTTACACGAAATTTTATTTGAGACTCCCTACCAGTCTGTGGGCCATTGTAGCACGAGTTCACAACTTAAGTAGAGTCATGTAATGTGCAATCCAGTTCAGAATGAATGGGTACTCCTACGACAACAAGCAACCAATGAGCGTATAATGGCTATTCGAATGTTTTCAGGACTGCGAAACCTAGCCTGCTAGTTAGTTAAGCCGTGAATTTTTTCCTTTTCCTTTGCAACATAGAAATGAAAAAAATTCAATCGTGGTACATTAAATGTAAGTGCGCACTTCCCGAGAGAGTTGGTTTCGCATTACTGAAAGCTATGCGAGGTAATAAAATGAGAGACGATATGAAAATAATCATCGTATCAGCTGCCAGACGTGATAACTATGGCTCAGTTGTAGCAACTGCAGATACCTCAACTGTTATATTTATTACGTACATAGAGAATAATTTATATATGCATGTGATTTGGTTTGTATGGTAAGGTATAATGTGTTGGTGAGAGGCGCAGTGTAAGGCGCGAAATACGTAAGATGTATACCGTGTAGATGTACATAACAGTAATAAAAGTCTTGCCCGGCTGGTATTGCTATGTTAATGAGCAGAATAGGACACTCGTAATTAAAAAAACTGACAATTAACACGTGCACTTTCCTCTTAACATACCGAAGCAAAATACCTACTGGGCCCAATAATAGATGCATACACAACTGCAAACCTGAAATTTGCATGCTGTCAAACACTCCAACTAGCTACATTAGCTACCGAACAGCCACTTGAAACAAATACAGCGACAGATCTGACTACTGGAAAGGTTTAATGAAAGTATGGAGTGGAAACAAATACGAGAAGACATGTTATATCAGAAGAATAAAAAAATACCTATGTGCCGACACTAGCTAGTCGAAAAAAAAAAATTAGGCACGGCGAATACGTAAGTTAAAAACTCATGCAAATTAATTTTAATGAAATATAAATAAGAAAAAAAAATGCCACTCAGCGTGGAGCATGCGAGTAAACGCTTAGTGTACATGGNATTAGGCACGGCGAATACGTAAGTTAAAAACTCATGCAAATTAATTTTAATGAAATATAAATAAGAAAAAAAAATGCCACTCAGCGTGGAGCATGCGAGTAAACGCTTAGTGTACATGGTTTCACGTGTAAATACCGTTCCTGCAAACTGTTTAAATTTAAGTTACCTAGCAAAATAAAATTATTAATTTACTGAGAGCTGCGCGTCTTTGATACTGGGCAAAGTTAGTTGCAACCTGAGGCCGTAGGAAAACGTTGGCATCATGGACAAGAAAGCAGGATCGTGTAGAAAACTTACGGACATCTCTGCCTCTGTAGATGCTACTTTTCTATTNACATCATGGACAAGAAAGCAGGATCGTGTAGAAAACTTACGGACATCTCTGCCTCTGTAGATGCTACTTTTCTATTCTGGATCCCCTCTGCCCTAAACGAAAGGCTCACGGGCTTATGTGTAATCTACAATCTCAGCACTACGCTTTATGGGACGCGAAAAACTAACCATATATNGAAAGGCTCACGGGCTTATGTGTAATCTACAATCTCAGCACTACGCTTTATGGGACGCGAAAAACTAACCATATATACAGTTATTAATTATCGCGCCTGCAGTCCGGACACGGGCCTCTTCTTGACGCGTCATGTCTTCGTACTTCAGTACTTGCCCAGTCTAAACCCATGTCGAACTCGGTTTTTAGGAAATAAATTAAAATACCTAGCTACGTGATCGCATACGATCACACAGTCCTAACGAAACAACCAGGGTGGCTTGTTCTCTTTCAGGAACTCCAAACGTTCACCATAAAAATAGAAAATTCTTCAACAGTATTAATTTTAAAATTCACGATCCTTATAAGCTAGCTAGAGTCGCACCTCTAATTTACAATTTAATAGCCACGGTAACACAACACAATACAACTTTCCCTCTGAAATGTGAATTACTTGAGAGATTCGTATTAAGACTTAAGGGCACTAACTACCGGCTGGCAGCTGCGAAATTTAATTAGGAAAGCCAAGGAAACTTCATCTCAGTGCATTAATTTTAAAGATAGGCGTTTCAAACAAAATGTATTCATCGCGGATTTTTTAAGTAGACGTTCCCTATATCGGAGATGTTTCCATGACGTGTATAGTCTGTTTGCAAGAAATTTTTAAAATTTATGTTTTGCAAAAAAGTACATACTGCCTACCTATATTGAAAATATACGCTCTTAGGGATATTCTCCTAAAATATTCGTGACAAATACATTTTGTTTGAAACGCTTATAATTAAAATTAACGCACTGAGACCAAATTTCTTTAATATGCGATTTCTTATTAACATTTTGCATCTGCCAGTCGGTAGGCGGTGCCCTAAAATTTCGAACGTTTCATATGCGAATACGTGAAAATGCAAGTTATATAACAAGATAAACATTTAAATCAGTATAAAATAATGTAAAAAAAAATTAAATAATTTTCTTATTCCGTAAAAACGTCGTTTTTAGTTAATGTAAAAACAAAACAGAAGGCACGCTCCATTTAAATGTGACTTAGTTTCAAATACCAAAAGTATGGAAATTATGCATGATAGATATAAATGAGGGCTAAGCCATAATAATATAAAAATAATGAATCAAATTAGGTGTAGATTTTGCCATTTGTTACAGTGGATGTGTGCATACATAAATTATATAAATTTTTGTGTGTGTATGTAAATAGTGTTTGATGTCTGCACATGTGTGATGTGTGGCAAAATGATAGTGACAATAGATACCTTTAATTTAAGTTACTCGAAATAGTAAATCTTTGGCAGTGTTTCCATTGTGCAAACTCCATAAGATATTAAAACTGCCAGGTTAATTTGGCAGTGTAAGTCTGTAGGGTATTTAATACTAGCACAATAACGTCCGGAATGTTTTTACAAATGCAACGTTACAAGTTCAACCGATTCTACGAATCTCTGAGAGGGTTCAACAGGCAGAATTCATTGCGCCGTTGTAATTCTTGAGACGAGGTCATGTTCTCAAGGTAATGTCTAGGATAAACATTCACCTTTTTATCTAAAGGAACGCGCCTATAGTGCCGCACCAACATTGGGGTAGCATACATATCGTGTCGACACATCACGAGTCACATTAGTACCAGCTATACATAGAAGTAAGCCTTAGTACCTCCACACTGAAATTGACCAAATTTAATCACGGAAACCTTTGTTGAAAATAGATATGTATTTCGAAAATTAAATTGCAACATAGCTTGATAATCATATTCCAGAAGGTAGTCACCTGCAACACAGCGAAGTAAACTAAAGTAATAACTAGCACAAGTGCAGACGAAGTGAAGCAAAAATATAAATTTTTACAGTTGTCCGAAGCTATAAATGGAAATGTAAGAACGCCCTATGATTGATTAAGTGAAGAAAATGGCTGGTTTATTATGTTAGATGTAAAAGCTTTAAACGTACTTTGTGTGTTTACTATTTCCAGTGTATAAACTTTGTATACTGTAATTTGGCTTGTCCAATATCTTTGTACTGCTATGTATTGAAAAAAAATCTTACGAAAGAAGTAGTTTCAAAGTGTTATTGAAATAAGTGAAACTTGAAAAAAAAAATTGTTTGTAACGTCTTTCGTTCTATGGTAACACTACACATTTAAGATTTATTCCCGGAAAGTTTTCTTTATATTTTTTAATGCTACCAGTGTGCCTGAAATCTTTTATATCCCAGAATTTTGGATGATATAATCAAAGGAAGAAAGACGAACTAAGTGCAAAGGGAAATAGTTATCTCACGTTGGTCTCAAGTCTTTAAGTAAAAAAAAATATATACATTCAAAATCTTTCCTTAGAACTAAAATTAATTCGCATTTTAACACACGTGTGCAAGTAACAAATTTAAATTATATTGGCCTGTTACATAAACAAATGTGAACTCTAGTGGTTCGCACCCGTACGTTACAAATTAGTGACTCTTCTCTTATCTGGCTTGAGAAATAGTTGTCATAGCATGTAATCAACAAGAAACTACTACGAGGAAACTCGGCTTTAAGAAGAAAATATCTGAGGAAGCTATACGAGAAATGGAAGTTACGTTCTGTATCGTGTTATTAAAAGAATCAAGACGTTTGTATGTGTAAAGTTACAAGTAAGAATTTTCTAGAGGAAGGAAACTTTCAGTTGGGTGAGTGACAATTACTTGTTTTGATCGGCACTACAATCTAAAATAAGGTACGTGGCTTTAATGAAAGTGTAAGTTCAACTTCATAAAGGAGTAACATCTGGGTGTTGTATCAGAACTCGATTCCAGCCATCAAAATAATGACAGTATTTTAGTTATTTAGATTATGTTAAGTACGTTAAGGAAGCAAACTGACAATACTAAAATCTAACTGATCTTCACCAACTTACACTAAAATTAAATCAATTATGTCGTTACACTTAGCATAAACTAATACAAATCCAGCAGCACACAAGCAGATTATAAATAATAATTCACATATCTGCCTTCAAATTACTTCACATGTAATCGTAAGCAGGCCCATAGTATACATAATAAAGTGAAACTGCTCAACGAAATTCCAATGAAAGAAAGATCACAACGCGTAGGCATTCCTGAGAATAATACATCATTACATGCAAAATGTGTATAGCATATCGCTATCTCTATTATGAGTAACGCTACCATAAACGAAGTGTAATTATTACAATGTATCTGATTTCGACTGCGACTTTCATTACCTGACTATTACATTCCTATCTGTGACTTGGGGCTACGCACCTAGTACAAGGAGTGGTTACAGAGCAAAAGCAAAGACGTAAATATAGACGGAACAGGGAAACTAAATAACAGGCTAAACCTGTATAGCGATGTTGAAAATTACGCCGAAAGAAAAACATTGGCAAGGCTTCTGAGGTAAATGATACCTTCTTGTGAAAGCAGATACTTTCGCGTTCAGGTATATCGCAAGTAGCCATAGGCAGATTAAAATAATTAGAACAGCCGTCTCAGTAATAAATGTATAGTCCAGTGTTTACCTTAGCTTGTCTGATTATGGGTCGGTTGGCATACCCGAACTGAAGAATTGGCGCTCGTCAAATACAGTAGAAATGCAGGGCGTTGGTGAAGTCATCGAACGTTTTCTTAGTCTTCAGTCGCAATTATTTTGAAAGAAACAATTTGTGGCAGATACAAAAAATTTCCACCCTTCCAAATAATATTACCTTGTGACGAACACAAAACTGTTTTGTTGTTTTGTAATAGATTTGCAAGTTTTCGCAGCCGTTGTCTTCAGTGATAAAAAAAATATGTAAATTTGTACCTACAAAGTTTTGGTATTGTCAATTCACGGTTTCTTCAGATGTTTTGAAACAAACATTTGANTCTCGTGCACCGACTATAACACCGCGTTCAAACTCACTTAAATCTTGATAACCTGCCATTGTAGCAGCAGTAACCGTTCTAGAAACTTTTCCAGACGCTTGTTTTCTTATACAGGCGCTGCCGACCACATCGCGTTACTCTGATTGGTTCCATACCTCTGTTATTTGTATACGCACGCCTATGCCAGTTGTTTGGCTCTCCAGTGTANGCGTTACTCTGATTGGTTCCATACCTCTGTTATTTGTATACGCACGCCTATGCCAGTTGTTTGGCTCTCCAGTGTATAATTATTGTTGAATTTATAATTTGCAACTGAAAAGAGATTTCAGTGTTTGAATACTTACTATAATATATTTAAAAGTGATGGAGGGAGGGTTACAAACCCGAAGTTGGCAGAAGTGGCTACTGGCGAGTGGCGACAAACAACATGACAAGGCATGTTGCTGTTGATCAACGAAGCGTTAATTTGTCTTGCTCTGAATAACACTTCAAATTACCAATCATATTTGTACACGTTGTGTTTTTTTAATCCTACCTAGGCAAGTTACGACGTTGTGATAACTCAGTGATTCCATGGCGGTAATAAATATACTGTAAAGAGTGTCATGACCACTGCGTGGAAGAGGGTGTGGCCGCATCGTGGTCGTTACGCTGGCCTGGTGTGTGTGTCTGATTACAAATATTGTACGTGCGAAATTCATACGTTTTAACTGTGAACTATTTTTATGACATCTGTTTATTTATCACAACGTTGTAGCATTGCCGTAGGTATATGAAACACAGTTGTGTAACGTGCTTAAGTTTCTGTGATTTGAATTTTTTGCCACAATCCCAACAAATTGCTAAGCTCAGAATTTTTTTAAAATAAATAATTTAATAAGTTTAGTAAAAACTTAGTACNCACAATCCCAACAAATTGCTAAGCTCAGAATTTTTTTAAAATAAATAATTTAATAAGTTTAGTAAAAACTTAGTACCTGTGTAAAGAAATATTGGTGGAATAAAAGTTACGGTAGGCCTGTTTGTGTGCATGTTCACCACTATATTTTAAGTTTTCTCCTGCTACGTATTAAATATACGTGACACGAGTTGCGTCTTTGAATTTACTGTATTTTTCGTTGGACTGGTTGCTCCTTCATTTTCATATTTATTCCAACTACGACTGTCCTTAAAACAAAAAATGAAACAATACACATNGGACTGGTTGCTCCTTCATTTTCATATTTATTCCAACTACGACTGTCCTTAAAACAAAAAATGAAACAATACACATCGCAATTCTTTTCATCATAGTTGTAACAGGGTTAAACACAGCCGTGTTAAACACAGTCGTGGCAAAATATTGACTTGTATTATGTGTAATGTGCTATATCGTGTATTTAGCAAACATGTTTGTTAATAATGTAAAATAATAACCGTAAGAACTTTCGTCAAAACAGACATTGTTAAAAAGTCATAAAACTGACCTATATATGGTTACTNAAAATAATAACCGTAAGAACTTTCGTCAAAACAGACATTGTTAAAAAGTCATAAAACTGACCTATATATGGTTACTAGCTGACCCGGAAAACGTTGTTTTGCTGTGTCACTGGGAGACACCTGGTGGGAATAAATTGTAACCTAGATCGATAAATGATCGATGATAATTGATCAGTTATCGACCTAGGGTAAAATTTATTAAATTACTAATATCGCTATAAAAAATAAGGGTTGGTGGTAGAAGGGTGAAAATTTAGGAGGGTATGTATTTTTTGATGCCACATCATAAAAAAATAAAAAATAAAAATGTTGTTCAAACAATAAAAAAAAATTGTTTGGGGGCGGCCACCCTTATTACTTAGGGGTGTAAAAAAAAGATATAAATCTATTCTCAGACCGACCGAGTATACATAAAAAATTTCATAAAAATCGGTCCAGCCGTTTCGGAGGAGTTCAGTGACTAACACTGTGACGGGAGAATTTTATATATTAGACAGGCCTAAATTGTGAATATTCGTACGTAATCCTTTTTAAAATATGGCAGATTTCTTTGAACAGCTGTAAACAGTAAACAAAGCATTTGAAGTTAAAACGTAGAAGTCACATGGCAGTATTTATGTTTACATGAAGCGGAAGGATATGAAATCGATAACCAAAAGTACAAATTTAGCAGGGCTTTAGAAAAGTGTGAATTAACAGTGAATGTACTATAGTTTTACATTTTGGTATGTGTAATTTTGGAAAACAAGTACCGTATGTGTAATTCTTCACAAATTTTTTGAAGACTTATAAATTTGGTGTTAGATTACAAGTTTAAAATAAGTGTAAAAATACATCAACACAAAGTAAATTTTTATTTTTTTTTTTATTTTTGCATTTTATTACTGTACTGTCATTGTATTAACACACCGTTATCATTGTAATAATACATATTCCATAGTGCACTTTTGCAATGACTAAATATGTGTACATTTATATTAACAACTTTGGTGAAAATACCATTATTACGAACAAATAAAGAACGAATTTACTTACATAAACTAAAGTGCTTGAATAGGCAGCCCAAAAAGTTTTGTTTTATTTTACGACCGAGCAGAGTGATTGGTTTGAACAGCTCAATCATCCCACGGTTACAGGCACTTTATCTTAATTACTTGTTTAATCCAGCGAAAAGGGAGCACGGCGGGGATTTAAAAAAAGTTTCGCAAACGACGAACAGTATTCGAAGACGTTACCAGATGATGTCAAACACAACCAAGTATTGCGTCTATCGCTTGGCTTTTATACCACACATCGTTGCAAACGTATTATTCCTGGTAACGATTGTGGTCGTTCGTGAGTTGCCGGTGGTAACGGCGCCTGACCACTACTCAAAATGGTCACGGGTGCAAATCATGTAAATGTCGGGAGTTCTTCATGTTGTGAAACGCTTGTGAGTGGATGGTCTAGGACTGCAGTGTCTAATTCATAAATGTACAAGGGTGTATATCGCGTAATTTGTGTGTGCAATTTTTGAACAAGCCATTACACCTACGATAGAGTAAAATTACACGAACATTACCAATGTGTTTTCTTTCTTGTAGTACGTGTTATTTGACACAACAGTTTGTATTAAAACAAACACAGTGGCTTCCTTATTTTAGCTTTTTTTAATGGCATTTTTACTGTGACACAAAAGTGAAGTAAAATAACACGGGCGTTGTGTTTTAGTTGCGTTATACGTCCTGAAGTTTCTGATGGCGTTCAGTTTGCAGCTTTAAGGTACAGCTGCAGAAGCGACCGTTACGTACTGAGGCTGAGTGGATCCTTCCTGTCTTTCTGCGCTGCTGGCTGTGCATGTGTGTTCCCTGAGTGGCTTTGTCTGAAAAGACAACAAATAGTACATAATGCAGGAAGTCCCCACACATTATCAGTAGTTTAACATCTAATGTTTGTAGCTTTACCCTGAAAACGGAGGCTGCAATGCCGTCTGAAACGTCGGAGGTTACAAGACACTGACACGGCGCAGCTACAAGAAGAAAAGTAGAAGTATTTTTCTTAGCAAGTATTACACTGGCAAAGATTTAAAAAAAGAAATGCTTATTTTTTTAGTCTCTGGCCAATCAATTTTCAAGGTTTATGTACACGTTTCGCCCTTCCGGTATGGATAGCAGGTCATTATTGAGGTGTACAGCAAGTAAGCGCGATAGACATTTGTATAATCGAAATCGCATACTGTAAACCTCGCAACAAAACCTTCGTGCTTCTCTTACAAAGTTTTCTCCAGTCAAATTGTTGAAAATATATTGAAGCTCATCGTATTGCATTAATAAGTTGTGTAGACATGGTTTTGTCATATCTTGATCACATAATTCCTATTTTAATAACTCGCGTGATATTTTTTTCAAAAATGGTTAGATATCGGAAGAGTTCGCGAGAGCAATAATCGGAAGTTTAGCTTTTACAGTCATCTGAGAATAAGGTTCTATGCCAATTATTCATAAGGAGCCGACTTGTCACGAGTCTTCTAATCGTAACTATGTTGAACACAATTCTTTTTTTTTTCTTTTTTTTTGCAACGGGTTTGTTACTATTTTTAATTCCTTTCGTTCTTCACAGCAAAACATTTATTTGGTTCTAAGATTCTCTAGAAACTAGTTGCCAAAGATTTTGCATTAACTCTACCGCTGAAATATTGTATATTTGCAACATATTATTTTAGAAAACACAGAATTGCTTATGTATCTCAATATTTAGAATAAATTTGGAGTCTGCATTACATCCTTGTTAAAATTCAACATTTGGTTTACACATTCCATGATAAGGTTTTGTGAAATTTACTCAAACTTTTGTAATGTTAAAAAAACATATTTAGCAACTAGTTCCCAAACAATCCCTTGTACAAATCAAAAAAAATTACAGTGCAGTAAAATAATTTGGGTAAAATTATAGGAGTACCTCAGACGTACAAGTATTTTCAATTTACCATGCCACTGAATAAACCCGGAATTATTTTAGTACCTCTCCAAATAAGTAATGAGTTTCATAAAATTTCATAATTTTTTCTCTCGTGAAAATAAAATACTCCTAAAAAAAAAAAAGTAACATTGGGTAGCCTCACGCGTGATGAAACGATGATTGCGACAGTGGAACAGAAGCCTCCGTCAAATGAAGTCTAGTAATATAGGTAAAAGTTCATAATTTCGCTCGATGCCGAGTTAGAGGCTGTGTAAGCCGCTCGAGCCGGCTATTTTCTCCAGAGAGGATCTTGCGGTTGAGCCGCCGTGGTAGGGAACGGGACTAGGTATTTGCGTGGCAGGGGGAAGGTGGGTTTTAAGGCGTTGGGAGAGGGGGCAGCAGGGACTTTGTAGGTAATTATTAAAAGCTAGGGCCTGATGAATGCGGCAGCGCTCTCGTCAGAAATTTCTCCAGAGACGGCGGCAGACAATTAATTAACCGCCCCATTGCTTGCCGCGAGAGAGTCCGTAATCTGACAGCTCGGGGTTCCCAATCTGCGCACATGACAAATTCTCACACATGTCTCGCTGGGAATATTTTCTCCCCCTATCTTCCGTCAAATACAGCATCCTTCGTGGGGATAATATGTTTGGGTTTCTACGACTTAAAAGTAAATTCATAACAACGGTAATTCGCCGTATGTTTTTCCTGACATCTTCAATTCATTGTCCTTTTTAGTCTCAAGTTCTCAGACTTACAGAGCATACATATGAACTTTCTAAACTCTCTTGAATTCTATAATTTTCTAAATGGTACCTGCTGAGAAGAAGTAAGTGATTATTTTACACTTCCAGGTACACAAGTGATCTTAAACAACAGCTATAAATCAATACTGATTTCAAAAATATTCTTAATTTTGCCATATACCTTACCAGGTTATGTCGAAAACGCACAGAATCAAGAATGCGGGGACCAGTGCATACAGGTGACGAAGCATTTTAATTATTAAATTAGTTAATGCTGTATGGGTGGTAAACCTAATGGTGATACCCACCTGGTGATATATTTAATACTTGATGCTGTGCAAACAAAAATAGTGGCATGGACAGTAGTTATATGAAGTATATAGGAGAGTTAGACAAGATAATGGTTTTCACTGTTGTTGGTTTTTTCAATCGGTATACGAATTACCTGCACCAAGTTATGCACTGATCAGGTAAACGCTATTCAGAACAGATCTTTAGAATTATTCTTTGGGACTTACAAATAAGGAAACTCTAGACTGTATTGGTCGGCCATAGACTCGAAAATAATGTAATTAGTATTACATATTTGGTTAACATAGATGCTGTTAAATTTTTTCTGAGATTCTGGTAATAACCAAATGATTTCATATAGTTACTACAAAACTGTTTGACACTGACTAAACACAACTACTTAATTTTAAATACACTGAAGAGCCAAAAAAAAAACTGGTATAGGAGTGCGTATGCAAATAACAGAGGTATGGAACCAATCAGAGTAACGCTATGCGGTCAGAAGCTAGATCGGTTACTGCTGCTACAATGGCAGGTTATCAAGATTTAAGTGAGTTTGAACGTGGTGTTATAGTCGGTGCACGAGAGAGCGATAACATCAAGATCGTGAAAGAACGGGACAAACGACGACTGACGAGAAACATTAAACGTGATAGACGTGCACCCCTTTCTCAAATTGGCGCACATTGGATTTGTGGACTACCCTGTAGGATTTGTGGTGTGAATTTCCTCCTGCATACCTTCATACATTAGTAGAGTCCATGCCACGTCGTCTTGCGGCACTTCTGCAGGCAGGTGTACCAGTTTTTTTGGCTCTTCAGTGTATATTACAAACATAACAAAATTAGAAGAATCTGTTTATATTTATATTTTTTTACTACAAAATATTTTTTAGTTCAAGTACTGGACTAGCCATAATACATTTTGTACAAAACGGATAGTCGTACAACAAAAAGAGGAAAAGACAGCGTTTTTCTTTTTTAAGTTCTTAAAAGGCTAGAAGAGAATATCGAAATAAAAACACACACTTCTTAAAAGTAAATTTTGTGTTTTTTTATTTGTTTACTATTTTAAGAAAATCTAGTAACATATCAAACATATGTCCAAAAAATGTGTATTTGAAAGGTGCTAGCCAGGGCCATAACTAGAAGCTTGGGGGCTCTGGGTCATCAAGTGATTATGGGGTCCACTTTGAACTCACCCCATACCCTTGACTCAACACAACTTTCAAACAATTTTTATAGGGTTCCTAATTGGTATTTTTTGTTCTACAAAAAGAATGGGAATTTAAATTAGACAAATCTCACCTAACCTTTCACACTGAGATTAATATAATGTTTACGGCTTGACCACGGTATTTATTGAAAAATCAATTGCCTTCAAAAGAGTTTATTAAACGCATAAAATATGTTAAGTTACTTAGGTAAAATACAGAAAAATTTAGGGAAGGAAATTTTATTGATAGAATAACTCGTATGAAAAATTGAGATGTTTAAAAAGTGATAGTTTAACACATTACAAGCAAAAAAAAAGTTAAAGAGGGAAAAAAAGCAATTTTTATAAATTTTTTAACTTTATGAGCAATGCTTTATGTCTACAGTATACATAGGTTGAGTTTGGACTGTAAAAATTACATTAAATTATGTCTCCTACCTTTTTTACAGGGAAAGCTATTGATTACTTTATCAAAGTAAATTTTTGAACTCTTTTCAATAGAAAGTATAACTAGTTTGCTGAGCCTTTCCTGTCCTGCTTCGTAGGTAATTTTTTATTAGCTTCAGTTCTGAAAATGACCGTTCGGACTTAGCTACGGTCACAGGAACAGTACAGTACATACTGTGCACACATCAGGATAAGTTAACGAAACTGGGCTGTGATCAACTATTAACAGATCTGCGAACTCGATGCTGATCATCTTCTCAAGTTTGCCTTTAAAGGAAGTCTTAACTGAACATATACGAGACGGGAATGTTGGAGACACATCATCCGGAAATCTAACAAAATTATCTGCTTTTTCCTGGACATCTTTTTCGCTTGTGTTGACAAGAAATCCCAGCTCAATTACTTGATACGTGTCACAAACATATTTTACGCCCTGAAATCCTTTATTTAATTGAGTGTCTAAAATGTCTACCATTGGGAAGAACACTATTATTCTGAAGGAGGATTCTGGTTCATGTAACCTCTCGTCTTCACATAATTCATCAAAGTGATTTTTTCACCTTCTTGCGAAAACTTTGATATATTCCCCAGCGTTTACAAATGTCTGAAGCTTCATACACTAGTTCTCCAAATCTGCCACGCATATCGATAAGCTTAAGCAGAAAATTCCTCAATAACTGATATGCAGATAATAGCTCTATAGTCTCACTATGCCGAGACTTTGATACAATGTTAAGGGATATTGTATTTCTAGGAGTAGTACAAAGTTGA
>NQII01014582.1:0-16492 GCA_002778355.1 Clitarchus hookeri | reverse complement strand
GGAGGGAGAAGTGACGCGAAGCGCCGGAGCTACTTGCACGTTCGCCTGACAACACCTAGCCGACACGGTCTGCGCCAAGTGCATAGTTTTGTTTCCGCTTGCCTACAACTGTTCTTACGTGTTTAGGGCCTCGAAACACGTGAACCGTAAGAGTCAGTAGTCCGGACATATTTCCTGTACATTCGTTGTTTTCGCGTTTACGCGTATCTCAGCAGATAAAGGTCCTGGTAATACGACTTTTAGCACAAAACAAACAATTATCTAGGCCCGTACAGTTTTGTTTTTATAGCGTTAAGTCTATTCTAATTTTAAAAACCTTGAAAATGGTTAAAAAAAACTGCATTTTTAGAGCTTGCCTGCGCGGTTTCCTAATAAGTAGCAGAAAAATAAAACCGTACAATACTAGTTTAATCTATGGGCTTTCGTCGCGTGTAATAAAATCCGACAGTTCCAGATCTCATTAGCAGAGGAAAGCGTAACAGCGGAAGCACTGTACGTAGGTTCAGCGTCTTGCTCGTAGGGGCGACGGAGCGCTGGTCGTGCGTGTTTGTCGCCTCCATCGCTATGCCTGCAAAGCGAAAAAATAAGAATCTCGGAGACCGACTCTGGTCCACTCACCACTTACGTCATCGCCTCCACGTGCAAGAAGCTCAACTCATGTGTAGTCTTTCCGTCGGCAACTCGCCTAAACGTGACTTTAAGCAGTGACCCTATATAGCTGATAATTTTTCTTTACAGAAATGTTTGGCCCTTGTAGTTTAAAGAACTACTTCAAACTTTGCTCTGAGCACGAAACGTTTTATAAATTCCTTTCATACTTAGACACCGCTTGAAAATATGCAACAGTGTTTGAACCACGTGTTTGCTAGCAAACCTCTGCAACGCACTTCATGCGCCAGACAGGCGGAGTAATTCGTAATAGTTAACTAAATATTAACTTGTCGTTGCAACTAGTTTTTCAGAAAGCGTATTGCAATTTTTTCCACGTTATGTAAATAGTAGTTTAATAAAATGTTTTAATTCTTAGAAATTCGTAGCTTTTATTATTCGCAGACTAGTAACGGCAGACAATAATCAAAATGTTCTTTATTATCTTCCGCCAGTAGTCAATATATAACAATTTAAAATGCATAGATGACTATTCTTTAGATCTTAACGTGCCAAATATTTCAATACGCACTCTAAAAAACAAGGTACGCATAGCTTCTATCATCTACGTTTTATTCAATCTGTTTGAGTGAACCCTACTTTCGGATAGCATTTGGGATACCTTATATGTGTGATTACAATTTTCTACAGCAGAGATTCTTTTAAAGTGTTATAGGGACGAACAACACACATTCCACATTAAAGTTTTCCATTAAACGACAGGATCTCCGCTGAAAGACCCATTTAGTCACATTTATGGATGGGAAAGAAATATACTTTTTCATTGTATTAGAATCTGTTCCGACTTTTTCGCGTTACATGTGATGTAACTTCCAGCAAAGAAATATAGAATTAAATTCCAACAAAGCAAGTTTCGAAAAGCCATTTTACTGTTTCTGAAACACAGAAACCCCTAAAATTGAAGAAATAAAATCTAATACATTTTAAAATTAAAAACTACATTAAGTAGCGCTAGACGTTAACGACGTTACACAATTAATTTTTGTACATTTCCCGTATAATTGCTTCTGCTAAGCACATCTTAAAAGTTAGTTAAGGCAATACCGTTCAGCTGTCAATATTTAATTTTCAAGATGGTTTGATTTATTTTATTTGCATGTTGCAAAAACGGCAAAATGGTCAACGGTATCTGGAAAATTATGGAATCTTAACTTTTAGCGACAAAACTATAATTCTTGGGTATAAGAAATAATAGAAAAGTGACTCATTAACCCTGCTAATACATTTTGTCGAAAGTTTTTTACAGGTTCAATATTTCTTGGTTTTCCCCTTTGCTGTTAGAGTAGTGTACTACATACGCATTATATGTTTTTAGCGGGTATTTGTCAATCAATCTTAAATAACTTAAAACAATGGAACCTATTTTCTATACATTAAAGTATGGAATGAACCGACCTATCGGATGTTTTACGGCACGACTCGAATGTAGTCTATTACAACAATTATTTAAAAAAATATTACAACGTTACAAAAATGTATTTATTTTTGTTTGTCGTCAAGAAGAAAAATATTGAGTGAGTATGATACAATGATGCAAGTGCATATTGTGAAAATTTATTTAGCCTATATAGCCCTATATTTCAGCTCTTGAATGACATAACGTTAAAACAGCGCACACGCTGCATCCGTTCAGTTCAGTTTCGTTCAGTTCAATTCCGTTCAGTGTAGTCCTGGGGCCCATTTCACAAAACTACAAGTTTACAAGTTACAACGAATGGACTTGTAACTCGTGAGTAGTAAATAATATCTGTTTCACAAAACTACTACTAGTAACTATAAGTTAATTTTTACAAGTTACAAGTGAATTTTTGAATAGCTACAAGTGTTTCGGTTTCACGAATTTACAAGCCTACCCTGAACACTTTTAAAAAATATCAATTTCTTACAATAATGGACAGCTGAGTAGAAATTTCTACAGGTTATTAATAACAGTTTGTTTGGCGTATAATTCAATATAAATCTAATTTCTCACACTTTGTTTTTGCGAATTTAAAATATAAATCTTTTTTTAGTGATACAGAAGAAGATTAAACATGCTTATAATTAACTTAGGTATCAGAGAAGTCGAAGAAAATTTACGTAAAGAGTGAATATGTAGTTTGAGTGTATATAAGGGCTTTACTAACAGCTGATAAGTTTTGGACACACTTAGATTATGTTTTATATTTTCAGTTTATGTTATTGGTAAATCCAGCTCATTATCGATTGACAAAAGTATCACGCAAGAGAAAAATTAAAAAATTACATAAATGTGTGTCTCTAAAACGATCGTAGCTATTTAATTTTTTGGTGCGTCTAATATAAAAACCCTAATCTGATGGGCATTCGGTGGCAAGGGCTGAGGGCTGTGGCGCCGTCCGCCATATTGTATGACGTCGCACCGGCTATATTGGTAGCCAGTAAGTCACCATATTATTCCGCCATCTTGTTATTGCACTTTATACTCTATCGTTCAGTCGTTTATTTTCATGTTCTATCATTATATGTTATTTTTTCATGCTCTCTCATTCCGTCTTGGCTGTCTGTCATTCCATCTTGTCCGTCATCTTGTTTCCGCCCACCTTATTGTTTTTGTCCACCATCTCCTTTCCTAGTTCCCTAGCCACCTGCTAGAGTGTACCACCGATCCCTGTAATGTTGTTTATTGCTGCTAGAGTGTGCCACCCTATTACTCACCTTCGTTCGGCCCAGCCATCTTGTTTTCACTTTTCCTTCATCTGCTAAGGGCGCTGGTGTCGCTCTCGCTCGGCCGCAATGTTGTTTCTAGAGTTGGCCGCTAGGGGCGATACTTTTTTTTATTTCGGAGCTCAAAATATCGTCTGGAGGATGACGGGATTTTAACTGCCAAAACTTGAGTTGACATGCAGGACGCCTTAGACCACTCGGCTATTGGGAGATGTGCTGGAACAAGGGTTTTAAATATGTATATGCAATATCGTGTATGCGCGGAGGGACGAAACAATTTTTTGTCGTGATTATTCTAATGCGAAGTAATATTTTTTGTATAAATTTTTTTTCTATGCGAGATTTTCATTAACAAGAATTTTTTTCATGTAGTTATAGACATACAATAGGCATTATGACAATTTTTTAAAATACATTAAATAATGTTCTTACGCTTCCACTATTTACTAAAAATCTATAATTTTTCCAGGAAATTAAGGTTTAATAGCAATAATTAGCCATTAAAATAGTTATTTTAAATTTCGCGCTAAAACGCTTAAAGCGTCATGGCGCCGGCTTGTGACGTCACGCCTCGCGTAAACAAACCTCAACCAGTAACAAATACTCGACAATAGTCAGACAAATTAAGTTATTTTGTGTTTTAAAATGAATTCTAAAGTGTATAAGTGGTGTGCAGTGCCTAAATGTACTAACACATCGATAAAAACTCCCAACAAGGTTTTCGTTTACGTTCCAAACAACAAAACAATGAGAAATAAGTGGTTAAATCTTGCACGGCGGGACCCTGCAATTGTATCGCCTAATTCTTCAATTTATTTCTGTGAAGACCATTTTGATGTACGTTTTTCCTTTATACCTTTATCGATTATAATAGTGTGTACTTGATGTGGTTGGAGAAATTGTCATTTGTCTGAACAATAAGTACCTATGTACTTTTAAAAGTCGATCACTTTAGAGGTTAGGATTCAATTATTTATTTATTGTTCTCCTCCACCACTGGTTATTTTAACAGGTTCTTATTCTCGTTACAGTTGCCAAATGATATGGATAATTATATTCAGTATCTTGTGATGGGTTCAGTGTCACAAGTGCGCATGAAACCTGGGTGTGTTCCCACTAAATTTGAATGCCAACCAGATCGAAGAAAACGCACTTCAAATACTGTACAACGACCATATATTCTCAATAAACGAAGAAAGAGAATAGTTGAAGAAAGTGAGAAAGATGATTTTTCTATGAGTTCAACTTATGCTAGCAAAATATTTATGAAAAACATTCCATTAATAGCTAGTCTATTGCGTCCTTTTATTGTTAAATTAGACAAAGATTCAATAAAAAATAAATTACCCATGGCTTTTAGGCATAAATATCACCATGTAAGTTGCATTATTGACTGCTTAGAAATTGAGATACAAAAGCCTTCGAAAGCCTTGAATCAATAAAGAAAGCAACATGTAATTAGGTTCATGATATAGTTAAAAAACAACATTTCGCTAACATAACCTCTAACCTATCATAAAGTGCATATTAAAAAGCAATTTTACGTGTTTTAGACTTTTAAATTATTGTTATTTAAGATTGTTAATGTAGGTACTGACATGGAAGTTTTCACATTTCGAAATTCTGCTGAGCAAAAGTCTTTGTTTGATGCAAGAAATTCTCCCAGCATCAACAAATCTACTCTCGGCAAATTAGAGCTGTTTGCCTTGATAAATCCTTGATGCATCGTTAACGTTCCTTGGTTTGGGATATGGATACTCAAAACTGGACAGTTTGATTGTTGAAACAACAGAGTTATTGATTAACACAGGAAAAGTTCGAATGAAATCTATGAAACTCAATGATGTTTACAATAGGCAAATGAGGCGTGACGTAATACGCTGTGATTGGTGTTTCACAAAACATGGCGGATTGTCGTATTTCGTATTTTTATTTTAATAATATAATATTAATCTCACAATTAATGTGAAATTACGTATATTTTTTACGATCTTTGTTATCTATTCTAATAATTAAAAGCATTATTTTTGTATTTCTTTGTTACTGTCATCATGCCTATTATAATTTTTTCATATGGAAATAATTCTTCTTTAAGTATATTTTTATTTTTAAGTCTATTTTTTAAAGTATTTCCTTTTATTTTGTAAAATATTATGAAAAGATGTATCTCGGAATTAAAACACATTTTTATTACAGTTTTTATTAATTAAGCTTACTGGAGTTTAGTTTGCCAGCAAGCAAGGACAGGCACCGAATGCCCATAACCCTACTACTGTTATCTTATCTGAAAAAGTACTGAACAAGATATTGTTTCTCTGATCTTCAGTGCAGTCAATTTATTTTCGTTCGATTTTGGCATTTTGTTTACTTGTAAAATAAACAAGCACACTTGAAGAAAAGAACTAGTAATTACTAGTAACGGAAACTTTTCAGGAAACACAAATAAAAAATTCTTGTAGATACTAAGCGATGTTTGTGAAATGGAATGTACAAATATTTGTAGATAGAAGCACTTGTAACTCGTGAATAATAACATGTGAGCATGTAGTTTTGTGAAACGGGCCCCTGGATGAAAAGGTTGCTATTCCTGTTGACAGACGGCACGCCGCTCAATGCGTCCGTTCTCTTCAGTTCCTTATTTCTCCGTCTCCTTCCGTTCGGTTAAGGTTGCTCCAACAAGCAAAACAGAATGAAGACGAAAAGCAACTGAAGATATGTGTTGCCGTGCTAAATTGTTTATTTCGATTTTTTCCTTTGGGCATGAGTTCAATTAACGAATAGGTACTTATTGAAGCAGATAGAAGACATCCTCAACTGTACGATCAGTTCGACAAAAACTACCATGTTCTGAAGACGATGAGAAATGCTTTTGACACAATCGGCGCGACAGATATGATGATAATTTTCTATGGTTTACGCATATTTTTTATGTAAAGAATTTGTTTGGATAGTTATAATTAACGTAATGTATGACAATAACTGTAATCGTAGACAGGTTTCGTATTTCGTTACCCTTGTGAGAAAAAACCGTGACGCCAAAACCGGTGACAGAAAAAAAATACTTTAATTTCGAAGGCAGTTTTTTTTCTCTTTTAAACAAAATTGTTACTAATAATTTATATACGTATACTCTTTAACATATATTTAAAAATAAATATGTATTAAAAACAAGAAATAATGGACAAGTTTTTCGCTGTTCGAAAGCTCATAATGCAGTTACGAGGTTTTATTTTTTTTAAGATAATATTTTATTTCTAGACATTCCTGGCAATACGAGCTTTTCGTAGTCGATCAATGACTTTTTTGTGTTATAATAGCATAAAAAATTGGGTAAGAAGTTTTCATATGAGGGCAACGACTTAAAAGTGCTCTTTTGATATCATAGAAACAAATTTTATACTAATGTTCAAAATTGTTTGTCACCAAAAAATGTATTACTCTATATCTGTAAAAAAATACTGCTTGACTTGTAGACGTTATTTGTAATATTTTTTCTCGGATGAAAATAGTTTACATTACATAGTTTTGCATAATGACATTATAGAACCACAAATTTCTTGGTTTTTGGAACGTACAAATAAAACAAAAGAAACAATTTACTAAAAATTTAACAAGGTTAAGTGAAAGTCTTGTCACAATTCAATTTAAGACATGGTTAGCTATAAATACTTCATAAAAAACGAGGGGCAGCCACAAATAAAAAAATTATGCCAAAATTTTATTTTACTATATTTTAAAAATTGAGAAAATATTCCGTGTGTAAATTTATATATTTGTATAGTAGCAAATAGCATCTTATACCAGTGTGAAATATCTCACTTCTACGCGTAAGTTAGTTTTTGTTGGTGAGTGAGTGAAGTGAAGAGATTTGGGCGGCTCTTAACATCGAGGTCTTGAGAACAGATCAGGGTGAAACGAGGTATGTATGAAGCAGCGCCGGAATGAAAGGACGGGGAAAAGGGAGATCTCCGAGGAAACCCCCGCCTACCAGCGGCATCGTCAGACTCGATTCCAACATGCGAAAATCCGGGAGAGACTCCACCGGGAATCAAATCCGGTTCACCTGGGTGGGAGGCGAGTATTCTAGCCATTACATAACCGTGGCCCCAGTTTTGTTGGTAAGTCCCAAAAAAGTATAATTGTGATTTTGGCATCATAATGCAAAATTATGAAATATATTTTTTGAGAAAAAAAGTAATCAGAAATAATGTCTAGATGTTAGACAGTATTTGGTACAATTATAAAAAACAATTTATTGAAATACGTTTTTTAAATTAAATGTTTCACAGAACGATTAACACGTGTACGTTTCAAAGACAGTGAACTCCAAATTGAAAGGAAAAGGACGGAAGCAGTGTGCGCATTGCTTTAAGGGTTATGGTAAGGTTCCGCTGTTAGTGAAATCCCGAAATACATGACAAAAAACTAAATTCCAACTACTAATTATATTTCGAGGGAGTTCATTTTATTGACTACAAATTTTAACTAACAAAAACATTACATGCAATAATAGTTTACACGTTAAATAGTTTTCGAATAAAAGATTGTTGACTTTTTTGGAAATCCTAAAATCAGGATATATGTACAAATAATTCTTCATAAATATATAAATTTTTTTTTATGTAGAACTCTAAAAGAATACAAATAACACAAAACTCCCTTCTTAATTTTAACCGAGTTAATCTCCTTAAAATCTGTTGTTAGGAAATTTTGTTAAATGAAAGTATTTTTTTCTTCACAACATACACGTTATGTGAATTTAATATTTTTAAATTGTAGATAACACTATATTATTAGTTTTAAGATAATTATTTTTGCATATTTACTGATTTTGTGGTTCTTATTGATAATTCTTCACAAAAGTTGGCAATTTTTAAATAAAAAAATATAGCGTGCAAAAACTATTGCTGTATATGATAGTTACCAGCTTCAAAGATCTTGTCCCCATCAAAATATATTAAGTTGTTCAAATTCGGTTCTTGATTTTATGTTTCGGGAACTCACCCGCTGCTGGACCCTCCCATAGTCCCAATAAAATTATCGTTTTACTTAGCAGGGTGATGCAGAGAAAGGCGGGACTTGCTAATTACAGTGGGGTCGGTCGGAAGCACTTTAAACGAGTTCCGACGGCCGTGAACTGGTATCTCGCCCGCTTAACCAGTGCATCGCCGGGCTCGGCGTTCTTTTCGCCTCTCTCCTTGCATTCCCTCTGCCCGTCACCGCTCGCACTACGGCCGAAATTATTTTATCCTGGATTTCGAGGATATTTCATCTCTTCCAGAAATTATATCGTGATAATTTGATAAAAGACCCAATTATGTAAAATATTATATTACCCATGCACGCGTTTTAATGTAAACAATCACACTTTCCATTTAAACATTTATTCGTATTTATTTCAAAAATTAATTTTTACACAATACAAATTTTAGTTTCAGCTAAACTGTTTTATTATATTGCAGGAGTCCCATATTGGGAATTTCTTTGAAATCGGGGGTCGCGGTGGTGTAGTGGTTAGACTACTAGCCTCCCACCTAGGCGAACCGGGATCGATTTCCAACAGGGTCGCTCCCGGATTTTTGCATGTAGGAATTGTGCCGTACGATGACACTGGTCGGCGGGTTTTCTCAGGGATCTCCCATTCCCCCCGCCCTTACATTCCGGCGTTGATCCAGACTCACCTCATTTGACCCCCAACGGCTTTCAAGTCCGCTCCACTCCACTCTGATCTTTGAAATCCAACACTTTGTTTACCTAATAGCAAAATTTTAAACTATTTTTTCTTAAAATTGTATTTAAAAATTTTAAATTGAAATACGATTGAACAGTTTACAAAAATATTAAGAAAATAGTCTCACGGCATTCTGATGTTAACAGTTATTTCGAGCTGTAGCCTAAAGCATTAATTTTTTCAAATTTGGAGATTTAAACAAAAAAGTTTTAAGTTTACAATTCCAAATGTGACTTTTATTAATTTTAATGAAATAATTTTCCACCACTTTAGTATTTTCTCGGTACTATTATTTCATGTGACAAGAAAATAACTGAGTAAATGCTAAAATTTTGAAAATAATTTTCGATTTTTGAACACACTTAAGCTGGGTTCACAATTGAAAGAATAACAGTAACCATAGAGCAAAGGTTGTGTGCACAAGACTTGACTGCAATGTTTTTGAGCTTATTGATTTACATCTGTGCATACTAGGCCAGGTGCATGAGAGGTCATAACATAATGCATGAAGCCAGTTAGAGCAGAGTAGAACATTTTCGGCGAAATTATTTATTTAGCTGCAAAACTGAGGAAAAAAGGTGTGCTGCAGGAATGGACCAGGATTGTTGGAAGTAGAATAATAAAAATAAAGCACTTTATAAATTAAAACTATGATGACCAAAATGTATCTGCCTATTGCTTTGGAACATTTAGGCTGTTTCTCTATTGTTAGTACATACTTGTTAAGTATATACATATTCGTACTTGCCGTTGTGTGAACTTGCCCTGATTATTGAGACGGGTTTTTTCTGATTGTACTTGACTTGTCTCACAACCTGGCGTAAATAACACGAACTACTAGAAAGTAAACACGTGTTTTGTCATTCTGAGCTAACAACTCTATGGTTTCTGCCTTAATAAATATTTTGTGTTCTATGTTGGTTGTCTTTGGTTACGTTTAGGTCTATGGTGTTGTTGCAAAAAATAACAATAATGCATTTGTCATGTGTAACAGTTAGGTTACTATAAACGCCGAAATAATGTTGCACATTGGTTGATTCGTAGAGCAATGAGACGGCGGGAAAGTAGAACCACAAAAAGCTTCCATAATAGGTTATGTATGTGACGTTTGAAAACAAATATGGCGACCGTCGCAAGTACGCAAATTCACCCAGCAAGTAAGCAACATCGTGTACATATCAAGCACAGACGCTGTGTGTACTGTACTAGGAATTGGGATNGTTTTTTCTGATTGTACTTGACTTGTCTCACAACCTGGCGTAAATAACACGAACTACTAGAAAGTAAACACGTGTTTTGTCATTCTGAGCTAACAACTCTATGGTTTCTGCCTTAATAAATATTTTGTGTTCTATGTTGGTTGTCTTTGGTTACGTTTAGGTCTATGGTGTTGTTGCAAAAAATAACAATAATGCATTTGTCATGTGTAACAGTTAGGTTACTATAAACGCCGAAATAATGTTACACATTGGTTGATTCGTAGATTAATGAGACGGCGGGAAAGTAGAACCACAAAAAGCTCGCATAATAGGTTGTGTATGTGACGTTTGAAAACAAATATGGCGACCGTCGCAAGTACGCAAATTCACCCAGCAAGTAAGCAACATCGTGTACATATCAAGCACAGACGCTGTGTGTACTGTACTAGGAATTGGGATGGCACAAGTATATACTTAGTGACGTCACAGGTGGGGCGAAGTATGGACATGCATATGCTTGAAGGGAATTGGGATACAGTCTTAGTCTCCTCGTAAAATTCTGTATACTTGAAAATTAGGCTAAGTTTTTCTGTACTCTCCAAAACGTAAACAAGTTAAAATGTAACTAACACAAGTTATATACATGTCTCAATTAAGCCAATTACATAGTGGAAGCTTCTTATTCATTAGTGTACAAATATATTTTTCATTCGAGTAATTTGATGGTTGTAGTAAAGCCAAGTTGGCCATAACAACTTTTAGTTGTTTTTGCCCACGTGTATTGCAATGTACATTTGCTTAGTATGAATTAAAAGTGGCATTACAGCAAATATAATTAAGATTTATCATCTGGTAGATGCATTTGTACCATTAATAACTTAGGAATAACAGTGCAGTCAATAAGTCTGCCCATAAAAAGTAACTTACCATGAGATAAAGAAATAACATATGCGTATTGCCACGTGTCTTGTGTCTGAGGATACGCCAAACACATTGTCTTAACTATCCACAAGAAAAAGTGAAAACTTCAGTCATATGCGTGCTTTATGTCTTTAGTTTCCAGAACAGTAAATTTGTTGTGCCTGAAACTGATATTTACTTGAATAATTAAACAATTTTGAACATTCACAACGTAAAAATTTGTAAGCTTCAGTATTTTTTAACTTGCAAGAGAAGCACTAGCTAGTGTTTATAGGTTTTTTGCAGTAAAATAAGTACTTTTGAAAGCCTTGCTTAAGATCTACTTCTAAGCACATTGTGTATCCTTCCGCCATATGTAAAACCACCATTGCCGTGGACCTGATCACTTTATTCATGTGTCAGTAAAGAGAAATTGTAAACTTTTTACAAACGTGAATATTTTACAAATTTTATAATCCATACATTTAAATACATTAAAAAATCAGAAAGTAAAATAAATTATTGTAGTATTGACAAATGATTACTGAACACATTTAATTCAACGTTGAGACATGGAAGTACATATTTTCCCTCCGCCGTTACCAACTTTACTGGGCGCATGCCATTACGCGTGTCCGTTAAAAATACACGCAGGTAGGGACAGTGACATTTTTCAAGAGTTGATTTCAAAAGTGCCCACTTCACTGCGAACAGCCTTTATTAATAAAGAACCTTTATAAAAGAAACGGGCTGTCGTATTATGAAGAAACTGATCATGTTAATATTTTAATAATTTTAATCTGTGTCAAAACGAAAACAAGAATTTTAAACAAATTACAAATTTACATTTATATATTTGGTAGTAGCTTTTTTTTTTCGGTGTAGTTTCCAGATTTCTTTTGTAGACGTACACAAAAGTGCTACGTAGGAGCACTTTGGGAAACAAATCACAGCGACAAAGTACCGTTGGTTGAACGCTGAGCTGTAGCTACCTATTCTTTTGCACCTTCTGCAGGCCAAACTTCGGGTAACTTTCGCGTGAAAGAAGACTGGGATTGTGTTCATATTTCCACTGTCAGGACGGGACGTTAAGAAAACAACGAACTTACTTTTTTCTTTACAATTTGTAAAACTTTAATAGTTGTTCACTTGACAGCGAAGCACTCGTGTTTATAAAACAACCTTTAACCTCCTCAGAATTTTCTTTTGCCGACTGCCACTTGTGCCTTCAACACTCGCGATGCTTCTTTTTGTTTCCATGTACTATCGCTGCATACTTATTATCCTTTCAGCTGATATTTTAAATGCCACCAGTGTTTTAACTGATCAAGGCTACTATTAAAAACGCAGCACACGAACAATAGTACATCTGTCGGGGTAACTACACCAGATGTTTATTTAACGATTTGTGTGGAATTAAAAGGACAATGGTTCGCTGCGAGGCGCACCTGGCTACCCAGAGTTCAACCCTGTCGAGGAAATAACTCGTTAGTTGGTCACGTGACGGACCTACGGCACATACTGTATGCGCTATTCGCGACCAGTGAAACTTCTCTCACTTTCGGGGCAACTTGTTCAAATGCATAGGCTGGGGCTCGCTGGCAAGGAGGGGGAATGGGGTAGAGTGCGCTCCCTAGGTGCGCATAGCCACTTCGTGTCCCAACACTGGATTAATTTTCTGCCATTACGACTATCACAAACAACGCGGATAGGATTTGAGGCTAGAACACTGGTTACGTAAACAAGTGTTTTGAGATGATTCTATACTTCCTCTTACCAAAGGGCAATTATATTAAATCGAAATTAGTAAAACTAGTTTATTCATATAAACGGACTTGTATTTTGAAAATTAAGATTCAAACAAACACGTTCATCAGTGTTGATCACATTCTTTTGACAGTTGTATCGGCGCGGGGAAGGTCAATGTTGGGTACATGCGCAGAAGACGGTAATCTGTCTACCTCATCTTTAGTCTGTGCTCGCGGTGACTTTGGACAGTTCAAATTTCCACTGTAGTTTCGCACGACATCCAGCCCGCAGTGCCTCTTCAAGGGTCTGAAATAAAAATAATATTAACTGATTGCAAAACTAACTTAGTGCAATCCGGTCCCAATCACGTACCAGTGGACACACGGTTAAATAAAAAATCCCCATCAGAAATACATCGGGTGGGAATAATTCTTAAAAACGTTTGCTATTTGGGTGTAATAATGGAGAACTTAACATCAACATTATGACTTTGTTTAATGCATTTTCTTGCATTTAATTTCCTAGTCCAGATCCCCTACGCGAATTATTTAATGATTAATTCCATTGTCCGTTCATGTTACGTAACGTTAATAAGAAAAATGTTTTAGTGTAACAATTTCCTTTTGCCTCTTGGTTAGCAATTGCTGTGTAGTAAATAACACATAGGTATTGTAAAGAGATTGTTTCTCTCATTGCACATTTATTTTCTTTAGGGTTGTAAGACATTTTCTAAAAACTTTTCACCGCTGTTATGTGTACCACACAACTATAAGTATTTTATTTCGAAATATTTAGTCACATTGTGGCGTGGTAACGTCCAATAACAGATCATGATTCTAATTAGCAAAACATAGGCCCAAAGTTTTCTCCTTTGAGCAAATGTGGCAGGCCTAGGGGTAATAATTTCCAGGCATTTTCTTTGTGTAATCAGCTGTAACATAGCAGAGGCCTGTATTTGCACGTTACTTTTGCAAACCCACATTCTGGAACTATGATGTGAGGAAGCCATGCGATGGCCACAAAGACGCAGGCAGCCTTGCATCACAATGGGAAAAGGAAAGTGCGAAGGAGGAAAAAAGGGGAAGGGGAGTAGGAAATAAAGACATAGAAAACTCTATTATGGCATAAAAAAAAATATCTCCATCTTCCTGTAAGATGGTTTTATTTGCGTCTGTAGAGAGCGACGATAGTCAAGTATGCGCGTGTTTTCTCTACCCCACCCCGTGCAAAATACGAAGCAGATACTACGGCTGTACAAATACTCGGCACGGGACTGGGAAGGCGTGGAATACAGGGAGGAGTAACCTCAGCTATTGATGGTATGTGGCGCACATACATGTGACGAACATTTACTGACTACTTCCACATTCAATACTATTGTGAATGTATTAATTTTCCCCCAGGAAATTCCAGGCGTCTGAGCTCTTATTGACACTACGCCACTGTACAGTATTGGTTTGGTCAGAATGTTACTTCCCAGGGCCTTATATCTATACATCAATCAAGAACGATTTTTTTGCCAGAGCAGGTCCTTTTCCAATGACCTGAAGAACCCGTTCCGGTAGATCTATGCAAAGGCTTAAAACCAAAAATTTCCAACGCTTTATCATGTAACTCTCGATCACACTTACTTTGATTCGCCCATCCTCTTTGGTGGGAGAAGATAGCAAAAACAAGAACGGCCATGTTTTTCGTGGTCCAAGAGTTTTGACATGGCGCTATTTCCATACCATTTCAGATAAACACTTAAGTGGTTACTCGGCGGAAAAATCTAGCAATAATTTTCACGATATTTTTGATTTACTTTTCAATTTGATGTATAAGCGTTATTTTTATTTATTAACTTATTCAAGTTACTCATACATGTATGTCACAGTGTTATCAAAATTTTCTTGATGAACAGACATTATCGTACAGATATTGTCAAATTTTATATAATTTTAAAAATTTTTCTTTCATTGTAAGGAAAAGTTTTTGTAAACATTTCTCCAGAAGTATCTGTAAACACTCCGTAAAAATACGACACGTTGCATTTCAAAAACTGACATTCCGTTAATTTCACAGAACCTTCCGTGAATTCACGGAATGTCTCCGTACATTTACTAGTGCGTTTTTGTACTCCAAGGTTAAAAAAGATATAACAAAAAAAATCATTACTTTTCGTTATGTAGGTGTTTTACTTTGCATAAAAAGGAAATTTTTAAAAAATTTAAAATATTTTATACTTGAGCTAGATTTCAACCACAGCGAAAATTTTCATTCAGTGATTCTAACTATTCTCCTGCGACCTTCTAGTGAGAGCTCCAGGTGTAACTTTGTTATAGTCCGTTCGTAGTTTCCCCCAATTAAAAAAAAAAACCTTTGAAAAATCACCTTAAGTTTAAAATGAAATCATATTCCAAAAAATACGTAATACCTTAAGTAAAGTTTAAGTGTTCTATATTTGATCAAACGTAACTTCCGCTTAATTTTGTCAACAAATTACAATATTTACTTCGTTATCAAAATAAATTACAAACAAAACTGTTTCCGGTTTTAGAAATGGCTAGTAATAAATAGTTGGAATGTAAAGTATTGTTACTAAATTGCATTTTGTCACACGCTATGTAAATTCAAACATGTGTAATTGAAATATTTAAATTTTCACGTGGGACTTGTAGAAACATTTTCCATTGTTAATCATAAAAAATATTTATCATTTTGTGGTCTTATGAGTGCAAAAAGCGGTTCGTAGGTTCTTGACTATTCGCTTTTGTTTTCACGAAGGAGAAAAAAGTTTAGGTGGGGTGTGTTGTTTATTTTTTTTCTTTATGAACTAAATTTTTTTTTCACATTTACCTTTTTCAGCGCTCATAGCAGGCGAATGGCAGTTTTTTTTTTCTATTTTACCAGATTTCACACCTATATTAGCAATAACGGTGTCTGGATTCCTGATGTTAATTTAAAATGTGNGTTTTCTATTTTACCAGATTTCACACCTATATTAGCAATAACGGTGTCTGGATTCCTGATGTTAATTTAAAATGTGAATTTAATGCTAAATACTTTTTTTATTCGGATTCAGATGCGTTGGCGGGACGGTTCAGACTCGTAAGTTGGGAAAATTGGCGTTGAGACTAAGGTCTGTGTTTATTTATTTCTTCCAACGAAAGAAGCTTTACATTACCAAATAAAGTTTGCACACGCACTTATAACCTACCTTTTTAAGTAACAAAGTTGCGATAAATGTATTTGTTTTACTACAGGTGAAAAATATTTCAAAATGTATCGTTTTGGTTTAATGGATGAAGTGATGTTCTAACGAAATNTTGTTTTACTACAGGTGAAAAATATTTCAAAATGTATCGTTTTGGTTTAATGGATGAAGTGATGTTCTAACGAAATGGCCGTTTTCCGATAGGATTTACCCTGGGTATGTGTGTGAAGACGAGCGTTGACCATACGACAGTTTATTTCTAACCCTGAATGACGTCTATAACTACAGTAATTATTTAAAGACAACGTATATTAATAGGTCACAACTTTGTAACTTCTTCTAGGTTTTTGAGACACAATTGTA
>NQII01014581.1:2709-19705 GCA_002778355.1 Clitarchus hookeri | reverse complement strand
AGACCACCAGTCATTTTCACACAATGTGTCATTGGTATTAAACGTTCGAGGTAAACAGCCTGGACTAATTTTTTTTATTGTATTTTCAGAATAAATACATTTTCATAAAAGTTACTTCAAAATATTCCCAATCTTCATCAAGTTATGACCGTTTTAAAATAAGTAACAAAAAATTACATTTTAAAAGAAACTCTACAATAAATACTACTGGCTGTACATGATTCGACTCGTTTTACAATGCACGGATAAGTAAGAAAACACAAACGGAACACGCAAACGGAACGACCGGACAAACTAGAATGGATTTGAGCTAATATTTATAACAATATACAGAAATGTAACTATCTGTAACCACAGTGTGCTTACAAAAATTTAGATGTGCCTTAAAAATAAAGGAGGTATCACTGATTATTATAAAACATTTATAGAGCACATGCTAGAAACAGTAAAATGATGTATTGAGTGCTATGGAAGTAAAAAAATTTTGTAACACAAAATTTATGTTACTGAAAGGTGGTCTTAACTTTTTGTAGAAACTGTAAATCACTGAATCAATTCCCTGAAAATAGGGTTATAAACTTCTGTAGGCTGTTCGCGATTGAGCACCAGTATAGCAGCCCCGCTATAACTTTGGACTTGGGAGTTCTGCCAATGTTAAGCCACTTCTCTCCAAGAAAGGAAACACATTTGACGACTGTGGTACGGCAGGTGGGAGGGAGTGCCTGCAGATTCGTCTGCCCGCCCGCCAGCTACCTGTGGTTGGTGCTTTGCAAGTTGTTATGTCTCTCTCTTTCACTCGGGTAGGCTGACCCAAGTCTGTTTTTAGGCCAAACGCCATAATTATATATATTTCCCGCTGACTGTGTATCCTTCCGCTGTATGTAAAACTACCATTGTCATGGATCTTATCACTTTATTCATGCGCAGATCGAACCCAACACCATAGTTACTCGGAACGTTGTGGCGGAACTGGTGGCCTTGTTGCATGTTTCTTAAGGGCTACTTTAACGTCCCACAGTACGTAAATTCCCGGGACGTACAACCAAGAACATAATTTGAACTACTTAACATATTTTAATGCCGTTATATTTAATGATAAAACATTTGAATCTGCTAACTATCTTATACAGCAATATTTAATACTATCTCTGAAAACTCTGAAAACTCTGAAAACAATTATTTTGCGCATATATTGATTTGTGATTTTATGTGTTTTTTATTCGGAAAATAGTTAACATTTTTATTCAAATCGATACATTTTATTACTTTTGCTGGAATGTGATTTTTCGTTAATTTAAATATGTAGTCAATAAAAGTAGCACATTTTAAATATCTTAAGCAGCTTAAATTCTGTTCTTGATTTTATGTTTTGGGACTTTGTGTACTGTGAGACCTTTCAACAGGCCTTAATTTCATTAGTTATTTAGTTATTAGTTATTTCATTAGTTATTTAGTTATTAGTTATTTCATTAAGTCTCCCAGGTATAATTTTTCAGGTACTTCCTTCAAAAAGCAGCATCTACGTTGATTGAATATTCAAGTTCCAATCCTGAAATATCTCAAATTGCATGAAATTATAACGCAAAAATATTAATTTCTAAGGCTTATTTCGCATTATGAAACCTGATCGTGAGTGAAGGTTCCTTTGTTCCTCTCTTGCTGTATCACCTAGAGTTTTTCACGCAGTAAATTTTTGTAAGTACCGGAAATTAAACTAATATGTCAAAATCTCAGAGGGGAGAGCAAAAACGGGTTATATACAGCAAGTGTCCAGAAAGTGTTAGTTGCGAAATTTTACTTGAGAATCAAAACTAGCTTTTAATGTATATTTTTCTGGTGTATATTTATTTATATATATCAGGGTGTGTCCGACCCTGGATATTATTTCTGAATCGCCATTGTTACTTCTTTTTTCCTTAGCAATATCTTGTGAAACCTATGTGAAGCAACTTGTAGCTTACAGCTGGAAGTGTTGGCCTACGGATCACAACACATAAATATAGGCTGTTCGCAGTTATTTGAGTACTTTTGAAATCAACCTTCGACAAATGTGATTGGCCTTACCTGCATATATTTTAACGGGCGCACTGCCTGGCGCTTCCAGCGAGGTTGGTAACGAAGGAGGAGAGGTAGCACAATGTCTTAACGTTGAATTTAAATTACTTCGTAAACATTTGTAAATGCTGATATTATTTATTTTGCTCTCGGTTTGTTTTGTGTTCATCAGTGTAAGAATTCGCAGATTTGTAAATTAAATACTTTTATAATAATTTTACAGTTTGTCTTGACCGACGCATGAATGATGTAATCAAAGTGTCAATGTTAATTTTACACACGGCTCCAGAATACACAATGTGAATACATGTAAATCTTAAGTATAGCTTCCTAAAGTGCCCAGTTTATCTTGAACAGCCTATAAAATTGTGCAGTTTATACATTACGTATTGTTACAGACCTAAAAAATTGGTGGATTCATTTCGGAACAGGCAAGAATTCTAAAACTCGTATAATTACATTACAATTGTAATCTGTTCACGAGTTATTCGGCACCTCATGGTAAAATCCTGAGCCAATAATAAACACGCAACAACGTGCAGACCCAATCATCGCCTTCCATTGTGCCAGCAAACACCAGTGAGATGTTTATATCTGCATGACTGTACAAAAGACCGCGAAGTCTAGCCAACAGGTATTTGAACTCGCAAAAATTTTCATGTCTCTACATATTGTAATTTTGAATCAATGTTGTGGGTAAATTTTTGGCCACAAGTACTAGCGAACTGCGAACAAAAGGGTCATATGTTCTCTTCACCCTTGACCTATGTTGGCCAGCTGCCGGCTGCATAAGTTCTAAACATAATATCGTCAAAATTTCATCTCGAAGAAAAAATTATTAAACGTTTACTTAAGAAAGCTGTACGGTTATTGCAATATCAGAATCTTGAACAGCAATATCCAAGGAGACTATGGTATAAGCTAAATGAAAAATAAAGTAATAATTAATTATACATCATTTCTCGTTATAATTTAGCACCAAGCTAGATGGCATACAAGTATAGGCTATGTCAGTTTAACCTGAGTCATTGAACTCATCCGGCTCGCCCTATAGGTAGAGACCTGAAAAATTCGCTCTTTCATTTCGGGACAAGATAGAATTCAAAACCCCGTACGTTTGTATTGCTTATTCTATTTGCCCACCCGTTAGTTTACACTTCCTGCACAACTCTGAGCCAATAGCAAACATACAATAAAGTGCAGACCGAATCACTGTCTTCTGCTAATACAACAAGAAACAAATGAACAGTGATATTTGCATGATTTTACATACGACAATGGAGTATAGCCTGCAGGTCATTGAACTCGCGAATTTTTCAGGTATCTACACATTGGTTGCCTGCTGTCACAGTGGAAGGCGACAATTGGACCAGAATTCTCCAGGAAGTGTCAAATACCGCGTGTGCCAATGTCTAAAGTTATATAAACGCAAGTGTTTTGAGTTCTAACTTGTCCCAAAATGAATCCGCGAATTCTTCAGGTCTCTACCAACGAGGCATAACATGCTAAAGCCAGTGCCACATTAGCATAATTCATTCAGTGAAATAATCGTTACTTTTTTAGTTTAAAGTGCGGTAATTTTCCATGATTTTGCGGCACTGTCGTGATTTGGGGTTTAGAGTCTAAAACAAGTGATGACGTTGTTATAAAACCTGTTTTACCGGAAACTTTTGAATGTGTTGTGGCGTTTGACTAACCGCTACTTGCACAGAATGATTACTAATAAAGCCCCTCGTGTAATGCGGACCAGATAGTATGTATGATGGACGCTATTATGAATTTTATTCATGGACAGAAAATGTGATGAGTTGTGATATGTTGTTCATGAAAATATTTACGCAGAGACTAGACTTCAATACTCTATGTGCACTTTTGCAATCTTCATTTGACTATTGGCCGCTTATCTTCGTTTGGAGACAGTGTGTTACATGAGTGAGCCAATCACACTAAAATTTCTGCGATACTGACCGTCCGTGATTCGCAGGCAGACAGATAAAACGCGTAGCAATTCAAATGATCCAATCACGATAGTGGTTCTAAACTAACGTGCGTTATAACACAACTTGTCCTGAAATATTTTCGCAAAAAACAGGTGCCCCTAGTGATGAGATACACATGTACCCTCAATATGAACACCGGTTGCTACATAAAATTACCATTACTTCATTTCTCAAAATGTATTTACAGTTAAGACAAAATCTGCTAAATACTGAGGTAATTAGAGGCAGATATATTTGAAAATATTTTATTTGATATGCTTACACCTCCAAATGAAGTTCTATATTAACTAGCTTCCAATCAAGCATATTTCCACCTGCAACAGGTGATAAATCTATAGTTCTCATTTATATTGTTAGAGAAAGAAAATTATTTTTATTCACAAATATTAGCGTTGACGTGCTCTGCACAATTGTTAAAATCGTGAGATGTATTAACGAAACAATGAAAGTACAACGCGAATTTTGTTTTCAGTAACTGAGAATTTCGTTTTTAGTGTCCCGATTTACACTCGGTCACGGTATTCCAAGTGTTGAGCTGCATACTCGAGGGGCGAACACCTCCACGCGCACGCGCGTATGACAGCGAGGATGTTCGCTCCCAAGCACGGAAAGGACGGGAACTTCGTGCAATATCGCCATGCATCGCGAGCATGTCCCCGAGCTCCGTGGAGACGATTACCGCTCGACACTCGTCGATGGGAAAACTTTCCGCATTTGTATGAACACGCGTCGTCAATAGCGAAACTTTGCTACGTCTGGATCATGTCCGGGGAAAATTGTTTTTCCCTTCTATCTCAAGCGAGAATATGACATCCGAAATGAATGTTTTCCAACAAAAGTGTGTGGGTCGAGGGTTGACGTACGCGTCATTACTACCCATGTGTGCGTGGAGCGTTTGTTTAACATTCTGGAGACTGCGATCGAGCACAGGGTAGATATAGCCTGTCCACGGTAAAGTGAGCACTTTTGAAGCTCTAATTACTTTTTCCCGATCAGCCATTTTTATCATTCCGCCACTTTTTAAAATAAATATTGCAATTTAAGTAATAAGCACAGTGTATATATTTCAACGGACTCAAATGTTAACGTCTAAGGCAACAATACAAAAAAATTGATTATTATTCCAAATAAGAGGGCTTCAAAAATTGCTCACTCTACCATGCATAGCCTACAAATACACAGAGAGGAAAAGACGGTGCTGTTTGCTCTGATAGGCTGCGTGAGTCGCTGGAAACGGACCTTAAGTCTGATTTTTTTCTAGGTTCAAAATGCGGATTATTATTTGGCTATTATTCACACCCCTGTAAATCCCCGAGCCAGTGTTGTTACTTCATTAGCTGCTGTCTAGTGTGAATCTCGCGGAAAGATTTCATGGCCAGTTGTATTTTATAACGTTTTAGCTCATATCCACTTTCGCGATTGGATTATTTACGTGTTACGGATTTAGAGTGTCTTCCCGTAAATCAAAGAAGAACAGTAAATTAGCAAACAAATTCTGATTGGCAAATCGAATAAGAAAATATATTCTCACAAAGACACGTTGCCAATAAGTAAAATAATTCTGCTGATATGCCCGTGGGGTAATGAAATGTATAGTGAATGCAACTATTTTCGCAAAAATTAGATGCATGCAAACTCCGCGTTATTATTTGGGGACACGTTACATTTAGACACTCGCTGGGTGAGCCTGTGTCAACGAATAACACTTGGTATTGGTGTAAGATAATCACGTGTAGCGCAGTAAGAAGGTAAGCGGCTTCACAGCGAGACAGCAGACGACAGCTAGAGTATTTAGTCTATTCGCGGTTTATTCACAATTTTTTAATTAAACATTTAAAAATTAACGCTTTTGTGACCTGCTTCCTTGTTTCCATAAAAGTACATTCATCATAAGCATTTTGTACTCGCGTTAACGTAAAAGTACGTTTTCTTTTTTTTGTTCAACTGAAATGTTACTTATATTTAGGGCCAGTGATTTTTGGCGTAAAAATCGGAGAACACAGTAGACTTCAATACTCTATTCACACCTCAGCTGTAGGCATACATCCATTGGCTGCTGGTGTCTTTTCTGCATTTGACCAAGGCACTGAGGATTCCGTAACTCCAACACTGAACCTTCTTGATTCGTGTGCAAACATTTCACATGGACCAGAACATGTTTCAGCCAATCAAAAAAACTGGGTGACCCTATAGTTCTTTGAACTATATCTTGTCTCGAAATCTTTTCGCGAAATATCACTTACATTTTATCTACAAATTTTAATATTTATTTTGTAATCAATAAAAATAAAAACAGAGAGAACACAGGCGTGTTGGTAAAGGCCAGTAAGGAATAGTTAATATGCAAAATAGTATTGCACTGAGTGCGCATGAATGCAGTGCGTTGTCATTTTTGTGTAATTTTCTACACTCGCATATGCTCCGCTTGCGTAGGGCGGAGGAATATCCTTGAAGTGGAACTTTATCAGGGCTTCAGACTACGGAGTGCAATGCGCAAGAAAAAAATAATTTTAATTGCACATCGTCAATTCGGCATTGTACCGTCCTACAACCATCCAGTACTGTACGTTGTCTGTTACAGTAGGCGCGACCGCTGTAATGTGGACCGATAACGCAGTGATGTTTGGCGAGAACACAGTCTGAATAACTGGTATTCTTGTAAAGACGGAGACAAGTGGGTCTTTCGCAGCTTCTCGTCAATGCCTGTAAATCTACACCAACCTAATATTGTTAACGATTAATCCACGCGGACATGTTTTTCTACTTATTTATATGCACTTATAGTATTTTACTAACTTTGTGCTGAACTTTTTAGATCTTTTGTAATATTTTACGAGGGAAACTTTATTTAAGTCGTTCACCTGCTTGGCGCTTGAACTGCGTTTAGCGTGTCTCAGCGACTTCTTATTTTACGTAATTATTGAACATGTCCGCAATACGTTAGCCCAAGGAAAAAAAGTACCCCAGACGAGAACGAAATGGTGATTTCAAAGTATTATTCATGCTCTACATATTATTTTGTATAGCTCCAGCACCATTAAAAATGTTTTTTTTTTCAAACAGCTGTACATATTTTAAATTATACTATCCGGACACGAGAGAAACTACGATTGGAACCTGTATGAAACCTTGCTATAGACTATTCGCGATAAAGTGAGCACTTTTGAAAGCCCTTTCATTTGGAATAAAAGTCAATAAATATATTTTATTTTAGCATTAGATGTTAACTTCCAAATGAGATGGATTATACACAATGTGTTGATTGCTTACATTGCAATATTGTATTTAAAAAGGTGGTTAAATGATAAAAAAAATTGATGAAAGGAAAAAGTAACTAGGGATTCAAAAGTACTCACTTTACCATGAACAGCCTATACACACTTTCCAAATATAAAGCGATAAGAGTCGCATTCTAGTGCGGGATGGCACAGCGAAAAGTGGAGTGGAACGGAGTTGAGAGATTTTGGCGGCTTTAAGGGTGTTAAATACCAGCAAGTTAACAATTTTATATTTGTACCAAACGTTTTTCAACTTTTACGCATTATATGTAACGCAATTTTCCTCGAATAAATTTTTTTTTTCTATTTTCCTGCAGCCACAATAACAATTACTAATTAAGTTGTACAAATGAAGAGATGTACAAAGTAAACTAATGCCCTGGGCTACCGCATGACACGCATGAAAATACCAAATAACAGGCGATATATATCGGGGAAAAAAATGTTAACTGTAAAAAAAACTGTGGCATATATTTAACACTTTTTTTTTTAAATAATGAACTCTTATTTGGTGATTAGATATATGTTAAGCGGTAGCCCATAGCATGAGTTTACGTATTTTTTTATTTGTTCAATCTTATTAGTATTTGTTATTATGGCTGTAGCAAAACAGAATAATTTTGGTTTTGACATCANTTTTTTATTTGTTCAATCTTATTAGTATTTGTTATTATGGCTGTAGCAAAACAGAATAATTTTGGTTTTGACATCAAATTGTTAAAAAATATGAAGTGTAACATTTTTGTATAAGACGAAAATATTATCAACTACAATGCGTACAAGTTGAACAATGTTTGGATAGGGTTTTTAGCCTACATGTTTAATGATTTAGGGCAAGTTTCAACTACCTTTTAAAACATCACTTTGAAACAAGAAACATATGTTGCCTTTTGAAAAGATGAACCATACTACAAGAGAGCAAGTAGGACAGACTTGGGCGGATCTTAACAGCGAGATCTTTAAAATCGACGAGGTTGATAGAGGTCAGTATGGAGCAGTGCAGGAATGAGAGGGAGGGAGAGACGGGAGATCCCCGAGAAAACCCACCAACCAGCGGCATCGTCCAGCATGGTTCCCACATGCGAAAATCCAGGAGTGACCCGGCCGGGGATTGAACCCGGTTCGCCTTGGTGGGAGGCGAGCAAGCTAACAGCTCAGCCATACTCAGGTATACTTAGCAAAATTTATTTTACAAATATTTAGGGGNGTGGGAGGCGAGCAAGCTAACAGCTCAGCCATACTCAGGTATACTTAGCAAAATTTATTTTACAAATATTTAGGGGAAGCCAAAAGTAAAAAATGTGAAGGAATTTCCTTATTTTCAGCAATCTTTTGAAATTGAAAACAAATATTATCTTGTATCAATTTATAGACGTCTTGAAGAAGCTCTTGGCATATTCTTTCAGTGTGAATTGTCTCATTTTAGTACGTAAGTTTCTTTAAATTATTTGTACATTTGTAAAACAGTAAAATTGTGATTTTGCAATGTATTTGTACATCAACTATGCACCTAAAAATGTTCTTTGCTTAGAAAGAATAGTTACTGATAATGTCCAAAAGCTGAAAAGTGTGCATTGCGAATATAAAATTACACATTTTTCCTTGGCAGTTGAGGACACAATACTTCTTTTTGTACGTTTCACAAACAGTTATTTGGAAGACAGTAGTCAAAAATGTTTGTATTACCAAGAAGTAAAATAGCGCATATTTAAAAAAAATTTACTTTATTAAACACACAAAATCAATGATGTATCTCTAGGTTTATCATAAATGTCATGTCTATGTTCATATTTGTTAAAACTAAAAGCGAATCAGGTGTTCCGTAGTAGTTGCTATCCGCTCGGCACTTGCGAGTTTCTGTGAATAACTGTGTGAAGAATTGGAAGAACTGCACCGGGTGCTAAAGAGAAGGAAGGGACAAAAGTCAACTATGCCCTTATGCTCCTCGGAAACTCGACACATTCCTTCTCAAATTAACTTCCCTTTCTCCCGAGGGCGTGCGAGAGGCAGGGAGACGTAAACTAGAGACTGGTGTGTGATGTTAATTAGTAGTCCGTACAGAGCTCGGAGCGCTAATCAAACCAGGGGGAAAAAAAGACGAGCGGAAAATTATCACTTTGCCTCTCCACCCGTTCCATGGGAGAAAACGAGGTGGGTGAGGCAGCGCGGAGACCCTTCGTCGGTTTATTTACCCAAGTACGAGAGAGGGTGAAAAACGAGACGTACGGTACGTACAAAAAAGTGGAACAAAAACCTGTCATACGAAGACAGAGTTTTCTGTTTATTGTTGTCAAATATTTACACACTCCACTCGTTTGCTGGCTCCATGCCTCGCTTGTTTGGTTTCCAGTTTCGTGCCAACGTGACTTGTTCGCAGTTCCTTTCATGACATTCACGGCATGAATTTTTAAAGTGCCATGATTTCGGTACATTTTGTAAAATTTGTAATGGTGGCTGGAGAGAATTTCAAGGTGAAAATAAACTCAGAGTACTTCAGACTTCCATTCTTGGATTTTATTTAACAAAATAAGCCTCATACAAGACAAATAATATAAGAAGACGCCAGAGGGGTGTCTCAAAGTTTGTGAGGAATGGATATCTTAATTAAAATAAAATAACCAAATGTAATTTTGAATTTATTTATACAGCTACAAATATTCACAAAGCTATTATTTACAACATTAACCTATCTATATCCACTATTACTCTGGTTATTCTCACTATGCGCAATATTTAAAGTATATTGCAATTCTAATTAAAGTCCTCGATACCTCTATATTGTTTATAGTCACTTCATTCACACTCATTATTTACACATATTTATTCTGTCTATTTCAATCATTCCAAATGTCTGTCACTCACGCATCCAGCTCAATAGACCCGCCATTCAGTCTCAGCATCCACTGTACCGAAACTCGTAGCCCGCAGACTTCACTCCCGCTGGTAACTCTCGCCGCCACTCTACGCTCTGCTGGCTCGTCGTCTTCTCTGTCTTCACATACCTGGCGCTTAAGGCCACACAATCCTCCAAACTCCATATTGTCGGCTCGGGGGCCCGTCGCGGCTTAAGTAGTCTCGCTGGTCCGATATAGAACGTTCCCCGCCCCCGGAGTCTCACTGACAGTGACAAGGGCGATGACCTGAACATTATTCCAAAGATAACCTTAGAAATTCAATCCGCTGAATGTCAGGAGCTCACAATTCCCGATAAGCTTATCTGGCACAAGGGGGTGCTCGCCTTTGCAAATCGCCGCGCACTTCTCGCGTCACAACTCTGTCACTGGCACATTGTCATGCTTGCTCTACATGGACGGGATAAGGGAATCTAAGCGGACGATCAACATGTAGCTGGATTGTACGGGGGGAATTTTCGTATAAGGGTAACCATCGTATTCATTATAAATTATGTAAACATTTATTTATTTGTATATATAACTTTTATGTGGGTGGGGCCGCAGTGGCTGAGCGGTTAGTTAGACTGCCCACCTCCCACCAAGGTGAACCGGGTTCAATCCCCCGCCGGGTCACTCCAGGATTTTCGCAAGTGGGAATCGTGCTGGACGATGCCGCTGGTCGGCGGATTTTCTCGAAGATCTTCCGTCCCCCCGCCCCCTTGCATTCCGGCGCTGCTCCATTCTCACCTCGTTGTTTAGACCCGCCCAAATCTCTCAACTCCCAAATTTTCTGTGGGTAGAGTATGGAAAATAAATAGATAACATTAGCAGAGCCCAGAAATGTATCAAAGAAAACCAAAACAAGTTTTGGATTTTTCGAAGTCAAACCCTATAGTGTATAATTTGTGTGTTACGATAATTATTTTTCTTATTAATTCCTTCGTCAAGATAATTATGCTTGCGTCAGTTAGCTAGGTGGATTATTGGGTGGGCTTGAGCCAGAAAGTGAGGGTGCTCTCGAGGTATTCCCAGGAAATAACAAGGCATCATCCTGTCTCTCTTGTAGTGCTTAAAGCATTGGGGTCAACCACCCACAAACCAAAGCTATATACATGTCCACAAATTACATTACCAATAGGTAAAGCACCCGTTTTCCGCGAAAAGATTCCACGACCAGTTGAGCTCCAAAACACGTTAGTTCAGAACCAATATCACGGTTGGATGATTTTAACTCGCAAGCGTATTAAGTGCCTGCCAGCCAATGATGAACGTCTAGTGTTGGTGTGCGTTTTTCTGATTGGCCCAGTCGAGTAGAAAAAGTCTTCTTACACAGACATGCAGCCAATAGCTACAGGAAATTTGCAAGCATGCACGTACGAAGTTTGTGGCGTTCACTTTCCCACACCTGTCTGGGTCCTGGATTTAAGCGAGACGTGGGCGTTTAGGTCGTCATCTCAATGAGTAGTTAATATTCACTGATTATACGAGGTAAAGTTCTAAATCAAAAACCCGGTAGCCCAGAAGCCGAAAGGAGGGTTCGATATTGTTTGTCTGGCTTTCCCCATGCGCCGTTCCATAATACGTCACGATTATCTTATTGTTGCGTCACTGCTAGTGAACTATTTTTAAACAGTTTTGAAAGCTGATTTTTGGTATTTATTTCAATAAAAACGATTGCGAGTAATATTTAATGATTTAATTACCTTTGGTATTTAATTAATGCTTTTATTAATGGTTTTATTATCTGTTTGAGNCGGTATTTATTTCAATAAAAACGATTGCGAGTAATATTTAATGATTTAATTACCTTTGGTATTTAATTAATGCGATAAATAATACTTTTATTATCTGTTTGAACATCTACAATTTATTTAATAATGTATATTTGTCCTCTGTTATAATAAAACATCATGGTAAATATTTGATTTATTTATTCATAGAAGCATATGTTATGTGTTATTTATGTATTTCAGATTATTTAATCATTGTTTATCAGTATATTTTCATTTACATATTTTTCTCGTAATCTTTATTTCAATTCATTTTTGAACTGTATTTGAAAGCTACGTTTTTAATCCTGCCTCGCCTGCAGACCCGTATTTCATGAGATGGTTTCTCGGCGTATCCCTGCCGCTTGGCTTGTGATTTCACATAAAAATGCTCCTTTGTTCAGGTGCTATGTTCGCCCACCTCTGTGCACTTCAGCACATTTCGTCTCTTCTGAACTGCCTCCGACATCTATCGGCTACATTTAAATCTTTTCGTTGCTCTTTTGTTTGATGTTACTACGTGCTTCACAGCTTTGTTTCTGGCACTTCTTATCCGGCAGGGGAGCAAGATGGCACATGGCCGCTGTGTTCCTTTCTCTGTATTATTTGGGACTTAGTTCCTATGTGAACTAGTATTCTTACCATAACGTAGTCCTTTAGTGCTACTAATATCGTGGTTAGGTTGTGCATTTGGATTTATTTGGGAATTTTGGTGATGCTGACTACATGACTTTCTCCGTTTGTATTTTTCCCTCTTTGGTGAGTAAAGTTTTCAAATAACTATTATCTCCCTTTTTTAAAATTGCTTAATAAATAAATTGATTATTTTGGCACTCTCTATTATAGAGAGGGTCCAAGTAATTCAAGTTATCCTGGTTACTGAAAATTCTCCCGTTTAGTGTTTGCGGCGAAGCTCTGCCTTAACATCTCAACTACTGGTCACGACTGAGTGCCACAGCTGTTGGGCTTTTCATCTGCTCTAGGAGATTGTCCTTGTCTCCGAAGGCAGTTCTTTTATTAAAAAAATTTTATAAATTATCTTCACGCACATGTTACTGAACGATTTTCGACAATTTTAAGTTATGTTTATTAAATTTGTTGTTAATAATGTTTTTAATTTAATATGAATTAGCATATTTAGATGTTAGGGATGCATCCCAGAGATCATAAGCTTTGTTTTACTAGATAATAATATGAAGTTACCATACATTAATGTTTTTGCACTTTGTTTGTTGTATATCTAGTTTTATAGACATCTAAAAGAATATATTTATAATATAAAATAACATGATTTGCGTTTGAAGTGCAGTTAATAAATTTACATTTCTGAGATGTTTCACTATAATTTGGAAGTGCTTATGTTATTTATGAATTCCAGTTTTTTCTGAATTTTTCTGTTTGTTGATAGATTTTATTTTAGTTAATCATTTGGTATAGATCTATCATTCTCTTTATATATTTTTATAACTTTATCAATATCAAAATTAATAAACATAGACAACATTTTTATTAATGCACAACGACAAGTCTGGCGTTATTATTTGATGTTACTCTATTTTCCTTGGGCCTATTTTTGTTACACTATGTTCTGTGTTTACCTTTTTTCTCTCTTTCTTTTGTGCAAACGTGTGACACGCAGCATTATTATTAATTGCACTTCCTGTTTATATTTTTATGCTTTGGATGGTTTCCAGGGTTTTTGGCTTATATTATGTTGTTTTTTTTTTTTGTTTTTTTTTTTGCCACAGTTTCGTTTCTGTTATTTGTGGCTTTTGTGTGGTTTCTGTGTGCCAAGGATTCGTGCATTTTATTGGTATAATAATGATACTTATTATTATCTTTTCATCGTACATGGGCACACTCATTGAGAATATAATTAATAATTAATAACCTCAGACACCGCTCCCTCGCTAGCCGCCCCCGACCACGCACGACGACTATCCACTAGCGGAAACAACAGAATATCGCGGCCTCGCGAGACAGCCCCCGACCGCGCAGGGCGACCCTCAGACGGCGAATGTCGGAAATACAAACGAATTCCTCAGACCACGGTTCCGAAGCGCGGCAAAACGTCTCAGCCAATCATGTGCTCCCAGTGCAAACACTAGCGGACTTCCTCGTCGGTTTCGTGGTACACCGTTTATTGCACCTTTATTAAATTTGTACATGTTTACATTAATATACTTATCTACCTGCATAACCAACAGTTTCCTTATAACATTAATATTTACCAAATTAATTGTAAATATCTCTGTAGGGGTCTTGGTTTGCCCCGCCTTCTGGGCGTCTAGATTCCTCCAGTCAGCCTCCTTTTCTTTTCTGTCCCAAGGGAAGCCACAAAAGCTGCCCTTCACAAAAGGGAGTGGATTGGCACCCATAAAGCCATAAATTATGGCCCCCTTTCTGCTTTCGGCATCCTCTTTACCATAAAATATAAGAATTGAAACTATTTGTTAATCGTTATTACCAATACACATATCACCCTGTAACGTGGCAGCCGTCAGTATTGGCGGCTGAAAATTACAGCTCGGTTCGCTCAATCGGTAGAATCATGAAACTTAACAGGCACCAAACCAATATAAAATAAAGTCAAGTTTTGGTTTATTTTCTCTGTACATTTATTTATCATTCAAATGAAACAGTTCTCATACAAACTTCAAGTATGCAGAGTCACGAACAGTCCGTTTCACAGAAAAACCAACAAAAGCAGGGCCGCGGTAGTTTATTGATTATTCACGCCACCGAAAGCTTGCATCACAAGATTACATTACGAAGGCAGGAGGAACATCAGTTCCCTCCTGACACCCTATCAACCTCCCACACCGGCGGAAATAATTTTGTATGATTAAGCGTGCTCCGAAAAAGAATTAAAGTTAAAAAGATTTAGAGGTCGCGGGTGCTTCGCGGTGTGGGCGATATTCGTCATGCTCGATGCGTCTTCTTCAAGAGCTGGTCCTATTCCCTTCGCGGGCGGTAAACACGCGGGGTTTTTGTGCCCGCGTGCCTACCCCCACTCCTTTCCGCAGGGGTGCCAAAAACATTACCAATAAGAGTATGGCATGGGCCTGGAAACCACTCCCCGAGCCAGCCGAACTGCGTCGCCATCCTAACTGCGTCGTCGTATAAGATAATCAAACCTTCAGGAACAAAAACTGTCTACTGCAGTTGGAAAGCTTCTATCTACTAATGCTGACGCCAATAAAAACCATGATTTCCGAAAAAGCAAACGTATGATCGAAAAACATTATACCACAGCTATAACTTTGAATCCCGATAAAATATTACTAAGCCTCGAAAAACTAAAGAAAATTAATCAACTAGCCCGATAATGATTATAACTGCGTCATTTAAACCCTATGATAATCATAACAAATAAATGGAAATTTGAATCACTTTTCTAGGACAATTCTAAGAAATGTTATTTTGAATTGTATATTATACTTACTACAACACAAGCATAACTCAAAATGACATGTCATAAGTTGAAATCGAGTCTGTCCATAAGCCTTTTCTTGAAAAACAGGTGGCGCTACCAATAGGGAATATATTTTTACTGCGCTGAACACTGGTGGTAGCTGTGTGCAGCTCTGTTCATATGTTTCGTTCCTGTACAACATGTCCATTGTAGTGAATCGAAGGACCGGGTGGGTTAAAATTGTAACGTTTAAATTCGAGGACACGGAATTTATTTGCTTAATTTTCGGTTCCGTGGCTAAAAGAGCAACACTTGGCATACTATAAACATACATACTTTCATAATAATTTCATTTTTTTCACTAAAATGACGCAAGAACAAAGTTATCGGGTACATGGCAATACTGATTTTACATACGGCGAAACGATAAAAAAAATGTATGGAGAAATATATCAAAAGTGAGATGTTCAAAAGTGCCCAGTTAACCACGGACACCGCTGAGACAATGTCTTCTCACAAAGACACAACCAAAATGAAGCTTTAGATGTGCCCGCAGGTAGGTAGCGCGTGCTTTCCGTGGTCATCAGCTGTCCCTACTTATTAGCGAAGACAAATAAAATTCATAGAGACAATGGAAATTCGCGAAAAAATGTTGAGCCAACATATCTTTGAAAACACTTTAGCGTCCTGAACCCTTTTATGATTAGTTGATACATTTTTGACACGGCTTGGCACATTGCAGACCAATTATAAAGCTTCAGTCTTAGAGTATCAGAATTGTCATTGGCTCAAGGGAAATAGGGAAGTACCTTCGTACACACACGTCAACCAATGATGAAAGGAAATTTTCTGAGACGTGCACGGTGCGTTGAAATCTAGGAATCAGTCAGTATTACCCGCGAAAAACCATCGTACGTATATAAAAATTGGCATTCTTATCTGGCGGTGCGCACTAGACTTCACTGATCTCTATACTTAAATCGGCACCATTCGCTTATTGCGGATTCTTTCAGCAGGATCAGTTTTCTCTTGAGAGCAGCCAATTGTTAAAAAATTATTTTCTATATTCTTCGCATATCATATTTTTCAGTTGTGCCACGAAATAGTAGTCTGTAAAAAACTCGAAGGTGGCAGAAAATTACATTTCGTAAACTAATTAAACTATTTATAAGAATTTTAAATTAAAATTATTTTTTTGACAAATCTCACAACTGAGCGAAATTAAAATACAGATCAAAATAGCTGTCCATGATATCATAATGCCATGAAGAATATTTAGTTAGAAATGTGTTAACCAGTTCAACCGTATTTCAGTTTTTATTTTAAAATAATATTTGAAGTCAGCTCAACTAGAAGTTAAACCAAGTAAACCGAGTGCCGAATTTTAAATAAAGTGCAACATGACACAATTGCGAATTCAAGAAATACTTAAGTTGAGAAACCACGCTCATTAAAAAGGCTCTTTAAATTTGTACTAATTAAGATTCTAATATTTACCTAAAAAATTAAATAATTTTTATTTTCATTGGTATTTTATCACGTTTCCATTGATATATATATATATATATATATATATATATATATA
>NQII01014580.1:0-13541 GCA_002778355.1 Clitarchus hookeri | reverse complement strand
AATAGTCATCAGTTTTGTAATGACTCTGTCATGTTGTTATGGAGACGATATATATTGGCAAGGGAGTACCGATCCAGTACTCCCTCATACTACCAAACAGCAAGACCATTAAACGCTTTAAACTGATGCAAATATCATGTCACTTTAAACAAGCAAAAATTAATAATCAAGAGTTGTGTAATGGCTTTTTCGTGTTGTTATGGAGACGATATATATTGGCAAGGGAGTACCGATTTGTTACTTCCTTATACTACCAAACAGCAAGAAAATCAAACACTTTAAACTGATGCAAATATCAAGACATTCAAAAACTTTAAACAATAAATAGTCAAGAGTTTTGTAATGGCTTTTTCGTGTTGTTATGGAGAAGATATATATTGGCAAGGGAGTACCGATTTGTTACTTCCTAATACTACCAAACAGCAAGACAATCAAACACTTTAAACTCATGCAAATATCAAGACATTCAAAAACTTTAAACAATTAATAGTCATCAGTTTTGTAATGACTCTGTCATGTTGTTATGGAGACGATATATATTGGCAAGGGAGGAACGATTCAGTACTCCCTCATACTACCAAACAGCAAGACCATCAAACGCTTTAAACTCATGCAATATCAGGACATTCAAAAACTTTAAACATTTAATAGTCATAAGTTTTGTAATGACTCTGTCATGTTGTTATGGAGACGATATATATTGGCAAGGGAGGAACGATTCAGTACTCCCTCATACTACCAAACAGCAAGACCATCAAACGCTTTAAACTCATGCAATATCAGGACATTCAAAAACTTTAAACATTTAATAGTCATAAGTTTTGTAATGACTCTGTCATGTTGTTATGGAGACGATATATATTGGCAAGGGAATACCGATTTGTTACTTCCTAATACTACCAAACAGCAAGACCATCAAACATTTTAAACTCATGCAAATATCAAGACATTCAAAAACTTTAAACAATTAATAGTCATCAGTTTTGTAATGACCCTATCATGTTGTTATGGAGACTATATATATTGGCAAGGGAGGAAATTTTTTACCCGCTGGTTTCTCGGGGCCGATCCCATTGCTGAGGGTGACATGTTAAAAATTCCGCAATTACCTAATCAATGCTAAATTCTATCACTTAAAAACCCGAAAACAACACCAATTAATTAATTTCAAACATGAAACCCAACAACTGCCATTTTCACATTAAATTGACACAAACAGCTACTCGGGAACACTAAAAACTTATGCAAATAACGAGTCTCTTTAAACTGGAAAAAATTAGTAATCATGAAGATGTGAAATGGCTCTTCCGTTGTTGTTATAGAGGAGATATATATATCTCGTCAAGTAAAGTACAAATTGGACCCTCTCTCTCTCTCTCTCTCTCTCTCTCTCTCTCTCTCTCTCTCTCTCTCTCTCTCTCTCCCTCACTATCAAACACAAGGGCTTTAAGTTAAGAAAACAGAACGCCGTCACGTCAGAATGTGCTAGTATGCAAAACATATCAACCAATCGAGTGGGCCGAGGACTTTAAAACATTTTGCAACAACTCCATATATATACATCTTCTCCACGAGAAAACAAAAAAAAAATCTCACGCACACACTCTCACACACACACACACACTTCCGCAAACCGTCCACAAGAGTGCGCTAGTGTGCAAAAAATTCCAACCAATCACAAGACTTCATTTCTCCTCGACACCAAAATCTGCCTATAAAAGTGGAAAATCTGGTTAGGAGACCTCAGTCGACGATGACCATAACAAGGACAAGCATCTCCTCTCCTCTTCAATAGGAAAAGGTAAAGGACTATAAGGTAAGTATATATGTTTATATATATAGTACATATATATATATATACTTCTACGAGTTTTTCTCTCCGACCAGAGTCGCCGAGGACTTCAAAACTTTTGAAACTCCACGACAACACACAAAAAAAGACATCTCACACACACACACACTTTGTAACTCTGAAAAAAAAAAACATTTTATAATGCACTTCAGATCACTTTACCTGTAACAACAGCCGACCATCTAATCGCAAGTATTGTAGGAGTGGACGGCGGAGGTGCAGCCTTGAGCGCCCAAAGCGGCACTCGTCGTGGCTACACTGACATGCTTACTTGTGCTCGTTTCATTGGTTATACTTTCTCTCGCGGCTGCCTTCTCATGACAAGAGGCAGCCAATATTGGGAGAATCCTGCAGTACTTGATATATTGAAGATAATTTACAAGGACCCACACACACACATCCCCCCCATATTTCACTTACTTCCAAATTTAACTGCGGAAACATTTACATGTATATATTATGTATAAGTCACTGCAAGATGTTTTTTTTTAAATTGGGTATAAATACTTAATGTTAGATTCGGATTATTCCTAGTTCCAGTAATCTGTTAATGATTTGCACCACTGAATATTGTGTGGGGTGTATATCATTAAATAAGTAATCTATTTCGGTTTTATTGTTGTTAAGTATTTTTAAAAATGTTGAAGATTTAAAGTTTACAGTTTTTTTTTTCGAATCTCTGCCCTGTGCAAGTATCGTTAATTTCTACGATTTGGGTAAAGTTATTTTTTTTTCTTTCGTTAGTAGGACATATAGTTTCCTATTAAAATTTACCATCATTGTGTTATATGGTAAAATTAATAAGTATCTAACTTCTCCTACTTCTGTCCATTTGACACAACACCGCCCATAAGAAGAGTTGTCTATAAGCTTGATCAAACCTCGAAACATTTTTTCCCCTCTTATAATGTATTCAATTAAAATTACTGAAAATAATCACAGTACTTTTGTTCGTTCACCAATAGATGTTTTAGTGACACGGGTTTTGAATAAAATCGATAAACAACATTGGTTAGTTGACGATTTAAATTATCATAGCACATTTTTTACTTGTGGTGAGACTGTAGATCTTAAATACATTTTAAGCGTTTATTGCGAGTTTAAAAATAAATTTTGTGGAAAAATATGTTATTTGGTTGATTTTTCAGAACCATTTCTTAAACTGGAAGTATCCCATTATGGAAAGGTGACTCAATTAATAAAACTCCATTTGATTTTTGTGACCAGTTCGACAAATATTTCGATATTTCCTATTAAAGGCCTGGCTATAAAGGGTTTGGCTATCGTTTCAGATGCTACCTTTAAAATCGATAATTTTGGATACAAAATTAACGACGGTGTTTGTATTGAATATTTTTCTTTAATTCCATCTATTCGTATCATTGGCCAATACACACAAATAGATTAATGAACGGTAAAGGCGGGGGGTAAATTGAGGCTACCTCAGCTTTGCCTCAAGATCTACATGAGGCAAAGCTGTGATAGCCTCAACTTTGCCTCAAGATTATCTCGTAATTTTTCATTTTATTACGGCATAATCATGAGGCAAAGTTGAGGCAATGCTTGAGTTAGCCTCATGATTATGACACTTTTTTGGTAGTAATTCCCTCAACTTTGCCTCATGAGTTTTTTTTCGTTTGTTGTGGTTAATGTTTAAAGTTAATGCGAGGCTCTGAAAAGATGCCTTCTTTCTAGTTAACTACAATGTACTTAAAAAAAAAATACCCTATTGACTAGAACCAAGGAGGGGGGGGGTGTGGTGAATAAGATACCAAGTATTGACTGACAAAAGAAGTCCCTATAACATAACACTGTTTGGAACTTGCAGTATAAACGTATGTTTCGCCTATATTTTGTAGAATATATATGGTATAGGTTGTTTGCAATAAATTTAAAACTTCCCTAGTTACATTTTCCGGTCAGTGTTCTGTATTGAGTATCCTTATGATAAAACTATAGTAAAACCGCGAGTACAGTATCAAGTATCCATTCAAATTGTTTCCTTTACAAGTCAGTGTACAATTGCGTATCCGGCCGAATTCCGTATAACATATCCAAGTTCAAGTCAATTTTCCGTTTAGCAAGTATAGTTTTACTTAAATAACAAAAAAAAATTACAATTGGAAAACGTACAACAGTATGTGTGCGAGGTGTAAAATCACCATGTTGAACGCTCGGAAACGGATTTATTTCTCACCGGATGTAAACACATTTCTCATTTACTTTTCTTTTTCAGAAATGGATACATTGAAATAATATTATACAGATCAAAAGCTGTAAATTTAGTGTGTTTTGTGGGATCGAACATCACACTATTTTTTCTTTGATTGTCATATAAACCTAATATGTGACCTAGTTCATGAATGAGCACATGTTGATAAAAAACGTAAGACCAATGATTATCTTTGTCAAAACATATACTTTTATGTGGAGGTAAGGATGCGTGTGCGCATATTGGACCTTTGCCATCAAATGGGTCTCCGTCTCCGTGATCGCGACTGGCAAATTGAATAGTGCCAACAGTGGAGTGGTTTTCTTCTGTGTACATAAAAATTTCAATTTCAAATTGTTTGTTTAAAATTTAAAAAATTGCCTGTGTACATTTCAAAATCGATCGTTTATTAAGATACGAAGGAATTGTGGGAAATAATATTCGAAATTTAATGGGAAATTCGTTTTCAGTCCTTTTGTAAACTTCTGATATATAATATCGCACATTTATGGAAAAATAAATCACAGCTACAAGTACTCCTAATATCAATAATAAAAAATATATATGAATAAACATCTTATAGTTTATGAAATTTTGTCAGGAAATTAACATGAGTTGATGGGAAACACCTCGGTAGGTGCGGCTGAGATTCAAAAATTCCCAATATCATGTCGGCCCTACATTTGCAATCATAGAGTTTAAAGCTAGATGTTGTCAAGTCGCTCGTGATGATTCCATCTTTACAGGCGTATGATGTCTGCGTCCCATCATCGTTCCACACGGTTGGATAGGTTGAGATGCATGCCCATTCTATTTCAAAAGGATCTGTGCTTTTTAATACCCGAATTATTCCGTGTTTGGAATCACACAATTTGGTATTTGCAAGAGGAGGGGGCGGGAGAATGGGCGACTCTTGAGGAGTTGTTATGGAAGGTTTTTTTAATCGTGGGGTACATTTATTTTCCTCACAGTCGAAATCTAATTTTGATAAGTTGCATAAAATCTGACGAATTAATGCATTGAAATGGTAACGATAGACAATCTATTCTCTTATGAAAAAAATCGNATTTATTCTCTTATGAAAAAAATCCTTGTTTGAAAATTTTTTATACTTGATTTTATCGCTGTAATTTTCGGAACTCATCTGCCGAGTTGCCTGTATGCATAGTGCAGCTACTGTAAGGGAAATACAAATACAACAGATTAGAATAAATTGTTTCATTGAATCTTATTTATTTTTTTTACTCAAACAAATCATTTTCTGTCAAACCGACGAAATATAACGGATTTTTATCCCTACGTATCCGTTGATTAGTGTTTTCGCTCTTTTCGAAAAACCTTATTGGTGTGTTAATTTCATTTTGGTCAATTTTCACTGCCGCCAATTCATAAGGTTCATTAATATCAGGTTTTATTTCAGTTAACCTTTCATGTAAACCTATATCTAATGGCATTATAGTATTTTTTTCAAATTTATCGAATTCAAGCATTGGCTCAGGTGAATCAATTTTCCAAAGTGATGATACTGCCACTAGTTTTTCTAATTCTTCAATTTCAGATTCAGTTTCACTTCAATTAATTTCCGCCGGAAGAACTGCCGGTTTATANAGGAATTGCTGGTTTATCGAATTCATTTATTTTTAATTCCATTTCGGTTTCGGGAGACTCCATTTCTACCGGAACGAGTATGGTTTCATTGGATTTTACAAGTTCGATATCGGTTTCGGTTTCATTTTCGTGGAAATCGAGATTGGCTGAGATTATGTCTGGTTCGTCGAATTTTAAGACAACCGTTTCAGTTTCACGTTCGGTTAGTTCGCTTATTTCCAAGGGATCGGTTTCGTTAATGTGATCTTCACGATGAATAATTACAACTGGAGGGACTTCGTTAAAATCTCTCCAATCATTATCAACCTTACGTAATATACACGTATCCTCGGTATTATGATTGTCATATTCAACATCATTTGCTATTTCAGTGATATTTGGATCGAGCAGATCCAGCACTTGATCGTTTTCCACACAAAACTCATCCGAAGATTTATCACCACCCGCCTCGTTGATCATGGTGGCATTTTTAGAAAGCTCGAAATAATCGTCGGGGTTGACCGCTTCATCCAACAATCTCAGTTTTTCTGCATCATCAAAAGTTTCATCTTTATTCTTTAAACCTTGTATAAACACTTCGAGGATGGATTTGGTAAAGTGATAAACGATAAACACATAAATTGGCGAATTATTTGAAATGTCGTCAATCAGGTCGAAATTTCCTTCACTACGACGAAGGTTTATCAATGTTCGTCGAAACAAGGTTTCTGTCCGTGGGAAACTGTCTAGAAATTGGGTCACTGCCAGAATAAATCGATTCGTTATTAGCGAGCGTTTATCGCGATCGTCCAGAACTACTTGGTCTATGATTTTTCGTAAGAGAAAAAGGATAAAGTCTATAGATGAAATCTGATTTATCAACTCTTTCAAAATCACATACATTTCATGTGGTTTTTTACATTGAATATAAAGTTTTTTCGTTGATTTTGGTATATAACGACTGTTAAATATTTCTCCATCTTGTGTATGACGTAGGAGTTTATTATATATTGCTGTAGAGTAGGAATCATCGGGTAAGTTCGGATTTTTTTTTTGAGAATCCAAAATAACATCAATGTATTTGTTAAATTTTTCTTTATTTATAGTCATGGTTAGAACTTATATACAAAAAAAAATTCTGAATTACATTAAACAAAATATTTTTATACATTCCTTTCAGATAAAACATATTCGTAAATAAACACATTTTCCATCGCACAACATCCGGGATGGGTGATACATCGCATGAACAGTGCCGAGTCGGTTGCTTTTTTCACAACATCTGCAAAATTTAGTATGCGGGTTTCAAGGCTGTGAATCGAGTTGGTAAATAAATGTGGAGGTAAAAACTGACTGCGTAAAATCTTGTATTTTTTGGCAGTCGAGACATAAATGTGGCTGAATTTTCTCAACAATTTTTGTACAACACGTAACGTACACCTGTAAGGTACCCAACCTTCATACCAGTGTATTCCATGTACATTTGAAATCGAATTTTTGATTATTTCTTTAGTTTCAGCACTAAAGCAAGTTAGTTTACAAGGAGGCCCAAAAATAAAATGTTGTACGCGATTTGTATCAATGTCAAAAATTGCCAACTCTTTTACGTAAAAGGTTTGAAGAATTTCGAAACCTTGAAAATCTACTACACAATTTGAGTAAATTTCATTGGCTGTGTTGCGAACAAAATTGTCGATGGTAGTGGCCATAATATCATCATCATCTTGTTGCCCAGTCATTGATGTCGGTGAAGGTGAAACGTATATGTCGGCGCATTGAGCATTGAATCCACAAAAGGAACATTGACATGAGGCAAACATATGAGTACAGGCTCCATGTACAGCACATTTAGTCGTCGACATGATGTTCTATTGAAGAGGACTAGATGATTGCTAGTGAGGACTGGGTGGATACCTGTCCCAATTATATACAGTGGAGTTACTAATAAGTTTTTTTTACTTATACCCGAGTTTTTTTTCGGGGGGAAAACATACCATTAAGTTGCCAATAAGATTTTTTTTATTTTGTTATTAATTATATGTGAGTTGGTTAAGTAAAATTAGCTGTAGGTCAGTATCGTTCAACATTTGTTTATTTACATAATTTAATGTAGACATTTTCTTACCATGACCGAGTGCATTTTGAGCCAATCTCGGATCGATCGCACTTGCACGCACCGAAAAATTATTTCGCCAGGCGTGAAATAACACTCCTCTATCAGGCCGTATACCTGTTATTTTCTTATATAAAGTGATATAAATTAAACGGAGTTTTTCATATCGGGTGATGAAAAGTCTATTTAGATTTTTGTAAATCGAACGTGATGGATGATTCACAAATGCATTCAATATATGTGTAAATTGAGAAGGAATACACATTGTTGCTGTCTTTGTTTTTGTTTTAATTACAGTTTTTTCACTTTCAATCAATTCATTAACTTGACTCATTGTCAGAGACAAAATTTCGTTTTTTCGTCTACCTGTTTTGTACAGAAAATCTATTAAAAGTGCCAATTCCACTTCCGACGAGTAAGGTGCATTCAAGTCATTTAAAAACTCGGCTAGCACATTTTCTACATATTTGTGTATTTTTTTCGCATTATTCCAAGGCAGCACTTTTGGGCTTTCGTCTATTTGTGGGTGGTTGTTATTTTTTCCTTCCACGGTGATAGGACGGCCGTCGCTTAAATACAGTATCTGCGCATCGTAACGATTCAATTTAGCTGCACGCCGATACGCTGAAGTGATCATTGACATTTTAAAGGGTTTTTGGTAGGACGGATCGATACGTTTTAATTCACTCACCAAGGTATTACAAACCGCGGTACAATACGCCCGAGTTTTGGGCAAGTATCCGAAAATAAAGAACGAAATTAAATCTTGAAAATCTACCAAATTGCCACCATTCTTCATAAAACTCATGTACTTTAAGTGAGACCTAATACATCGTTCACGCCCTCGCTCATGAGTCTTGAAAAAAATCAAAGGATTCGGACTAATCAACATTCTTATCATATGGTAACTACAAATGAATACATTTTTATCAATTGATGGACGATATTTTCAGGTATACTATCATAGTAGTGTTTAAAAAATGGATGAATTATCTTTACCGGTACAAAATGTTTCTCTGACCATATATATCCTAGTATTAATAAAGATGTGATGAAATTAGCATGCTTTCGATCAATATCTCTAATTTTATCATAGTCGATGAAGTAAACACATTTTTTCAGTTCTTTGTTAATCAAAAAATTCGAACCTATTGTTAAAAGTTTAATTTTTTTATTTTTGTTAATAAAAATACACTTGTTTATCTGATTAGGACATGCACTCCATAACTTTCCCAAAGAATTTGTAATCGTAGATGAATGTACAGTGTCTGTGTACGAATGACACATGAACCTATGAAACATATTGAAATTATCCATCAATTTTTGTACAATTTCTTCGTATATGGGTTTACCCATCGATAATGATGAAAAGTGGTCATCACCATCTTTATCATTGTCATTATCCGAGTCGATCCCGTCATCATTACAGAGGTTCATGCCCTCACTTTCATTTAAGCCATCGTAGTTTAGAAATTGATTAAAAAAATCAAAAGCGCCGTGGTACTGATTGTGTTTCCATTTTAAGCAACGTTTCCTTGATTGCCAAATTTTTCTTTACATTTCCACTCTTTGCAAAACTATTACCATTTTTATCACAAGAAGATGAAACACACAAAGATTTTTTACTCAGTTTTAAAACTTCTGGTTTGATGTTCATATTTTCGTAGAAATTCCAATATCAGGTCGATTATTTATTCTTATGTAGGCCGCGTTGTATTTTACAAACAATTTTTTGGTGCCTAAATCTTGTGAATTAGCCGAAAAGTCCACGTAGAGGAAATTAAATCCCGTGTTCAAAATCGAATATGTTAAAGTAAGTAAGAATAAGTGAATATGATTGGCCTTATTCGTCCAAATATCACCAATGTTACTCTGAATGTTATTGAGGGATTCGTCTAATGCAGCGTTTCGTTGTAAATACTGTTGCTGTAGCACAGAAGATCCGAATTCTTGTGGATTAAATAGATTATAGGAGTGAAATTTTACAATGTCTCGTTGCGGATGTCGTTGGACTATTTCGATTTTGCAATTCAGCTCGAAAAGATAATCCCGGGACGAAAATGTGTCGGACGAATTATCAATGGAGATTTTCGGTTGTATTAGAGCAAAGCAAGTTAGAGAACTACGCAAGAGTTGTACAGCTCCTTCCGCATCGACATTCAACACTAAATTCTGATCGTTTAAATAGGGTACAATTACAAAACCACTCGTTATATACGTCTCCACGATGATGTATTTTTTGACGCACCCCTGTAATTTACTAGGAAAAATTTTTTTTACAATCGTTAAAAAATTGTTACATATGCTGTTTAGAATATTTTGTGGGTCTGTGCGTATGAAACTGTCCCACAAATTGGTCGCGGAGGCCCTTGGGGAATTATATATGATTGAAATTATCCTAGTTAAATCATTNCCGGGACGAAAATGTGTCGGACGAATTATCAATGGAGATTTTCGGTTGTATTAGAGCAAAGCAAGTTAGAGAACTATGCAAGAGTTGTACAGCTCCTTCCGCATCGACATTCAACACTAAATTCTGATCGTTTAAATAGGGTACAATTACAAAACCACTCGTTATATACCCCTCCACGATGATGTATTTTTTGACGCACCCCTGTAATTTACTAGCAAAATATTTTTTTACAATAGTTAAAAAATTGTTACAGATGCTGTTTAGAATATTTTGTGGGTCTGTGCGTAAGAAACTGTCCCACAAATTGGTCGCGGAGGCCCTTGGGGAATTATATATGATTGAAATTATCCTAGTTAAATCATTGTATGTTTCAACGACATCATTTTCTCTTTTCATATTCAAACAATCTTCAGGAGCATCGCGTGAAAAATTAAAAGGGCTGTTGTTATGTGTATTCAAAGTTGATGCATCACCAGAGGCGAATAAAGCTGCATTAACAAAGGTTGTCATTTTATGGAATTTGCATGCAATTCAGGGTAGTCGATACGTTTTTTTTCGTACAACAGTCGTTTGCTTATAATTATATTGGCCGAGATTTTTAAAAAAGTAACATATACCAATATTAATAAGACTTGAAAAAAAACAAAGGTTTTCTTTTCCATTTTGACAGCATCTTATTGTTGGAAAAAATAAGAAAAAAAAATGTAATGGAAAACACAGTGGACTTTTTTTAAAATAAATATGAAAATAATAGCGATACTTTTGAAAAATCCATTAATTTTGTCATTTTATGCAACATGATTACATACAAAACATAGACGATGTAAAAAAAAGCATTGATTTGTTACAAACACCGAAACAATTGATAATTTCATTTAATAGTTTGATGAATCTCTTAAATAATTTCGAAATTCAACAAACAAACTTATTTCAATTAAACTATGTAGCTGCAAATTATCGTATTAATTTCATTGATTCATTCATAAAGAGTAAAGATAACAACCCAAAAAACAATAGATGTGAAAAAAACAAAGTTATTATAAATACCCTTCCGGGTTTTGGGGAAGCCATTAATATTTTGTTATCCGCACCCTTTTCCCAGCAGTCGTATGTGGGATCTTTGGATCAAGCAATAAATTTAATACATAACCGGCAAATTGACATCAAATCCCCATGGTATGGTTCGAGTAAATTTAAACTTACAAGGGAAAATGTGTTTGATGCAAAACTCATTAACTTGATAAATAAATATGAAGAATTGGAAAAAAAGGAATGGAGAGAGGGAGAATGAGTAGCACACTATATAAATGTAACAGGAGATTTATTAAGTATACAAATTCGAAATATAAATCAAAATTTGTTTTTTGACTTACAAACTATTGATGGTGAAAACTTGCATTTCTTCAATACCAATTCGCGATAGATTCTGCATAAATCACCAGCGCAAACGGTTTTATATTCTATGAATTGGCCATTGTTATGTTTTGTGGGAAATCTAAAAAAATGCCATTTTCCATTACACCTTTCGATATATCGCTGAAACGAACCNGTTATGTTTTGTGGGAAATCTAAAAAAATGCCATTTTCCATTACACCTTTCGATATATCGCTGAAACGAACCTGAAATTACATCCACAATTTTATATGTAAAGTAGTTATTTCGATGGCTATACACAGTCGTTATATGTTCATACGAAATTTGCTTCTTCATCTCGTCGATCGTAGTTGGAAATATGGAATTGGGCCGTGATAAACACACAGCGCATTCTGCACTTTGACAATCTTTCACTTTTTTAGAAAGAATAACTTCATCATAGAGGGTCCGTTGGAGATGTAAATGAAGGTCATCTTTACAATACTCTACGTGTTTCAACCCTTGGAAAGTAAACCTAACGCCATGCAAGAAAGTTAAAATATTGTCGTATTTATTTACTGGGTTGAATTCGCCGATTTTTTCTGATATTATTTGGTGGTTTAAATTGACGGTATTATAAAGTCTGCATTCTTTTGAGAAACAAGGTATGGTTAAGGGAGTATCGCCTCTTTTTTCAGTTGTATGATGATAGCCATCGCAATATTCACGCCACGAACAATTGTCGCCATTTTTGCGAAGTAGTTCAAACTTATGAATACCGATTGAACAGACTCTAATTTCCTTCGTTGCATTTTCCTCAAGATATCGATACGAGCACGGTATTATGGTATCGGGTCGTAAAAGAAAGACACTACATTGAGGAAATAAACATTCCATCTTAAATGTTATACGTTCGTCGCGTCTCGCATTAAATAACATAAATACATGGGTTTCTCCAGTGCAATATTGGATATTAAATTCACCACGTTGATCACAGAAACAGACTTGTTTGTAACCAATCTTTATATGCGAATATTTATGCGAAGCTTCAATTTGAAATTGGACAAGTCTATACTGACAAACTGGCATACTTTTTTCTTGACTATCATTTTCATTAGAAGTAGTAATATCATCGATTTCCGATTCGTTCTCGTAATCACTCATGTTACTCCAAATCCTTCTCGTATGATAATTACAAGAATAAACAATTATGCGTATATATATATATATACATATAATAAATGAGTTTTTTATTTTTTTTAAAATTATTGTACTATTTCATATTCTACCTCATCGCGACGGAAACGGTTTCTACAATCACACTCGAGGGGGGAATAGTTTTGTTCGCTTTCAACCGCCATATTGGCAATCTCCAAAGACTCATGGGGAACGGACCTTTGATGGTTGAAGATAAAAATATCGTTTACGTTATCCGCTAGTTTATTTTTTCTTTCTGGATCCCAACTGCTCGTAAGATAAGTTTCTATAGTTTGCACCATCGAATCGGAAACATCTATCGGCAAATCATCTTTTGAAAGGTGGTAATGATATTAAAATTCAAGTTCAACTGCAGGTAGAAGTTTTCTAATTCTGGACTCATGTTTTTCCAAGGACAAAACAAGCGGTGTATTTCAAAATAATTGATGAACTTTGTTTCATACCCGATATATATGCCTTTTGTATTGCTGAGAACATCGAGTCCTTTTACAGGCTTATTCAAGTCATCCGATTCGATTTGAAATTTAGTCATTTTATTATCATGATACCAGTTATTTAAAATGTGACTTGCATCCAAAATTTTTAAACAATCTTCGAAGTCATTTACCTGGATATAATACCAAGGTCCAAAACACACCACTACATCGTGATATATATTCTCTTTAAGCTTAATTGTAATATAATCAAACAANCAAACAACAATTCATTTACATTTATCATCTCAGCTTAGACCAGTCCCGTATGTTAATATAAAGTGATTATTTTTTCCAATAATTAATACCTTATACATGT
>NQII01014577.1:1640-17257 GCA_002778355.1 Clitarchus hookeri | reverse complement strand
TGCAGAAATGTGTTTATTATTTATTAGTGTTGTGTGAATGAGAAATACTTTCTCATGAAACAAAAATGAAAAATATGTTATGAACTTTCATGAAACTGAAACAAAAATGAAAAATAATTTCATAAGAGCTCAGTTTTGACAAAAGTTTAACAGATCTCATAACATTTTAGGAAGTTATTAATTATAACTAATTTGTTGCAAAATCAAACCAAAAAAATTGTAAGATATGGAGTATGTACGATGAGTGTTCTTGCCTATTTTTTAAATTTCCATTTTATGTAGCTATTTTAGTTATAAAATAATGGAAACCAAATGATTTACAGACAAAAATTTTATTTTNAAATGAAAAATAATTTCATAAGAGCTCAGTTTTGACAAAAGTTTAACAGATCTCATAACATTTTAGGAAGTTATTAATTATAACTAATTTGTTGCAAAATCAAACCAAAAAAATTGTAAGATATGGAGTATGTACGATGAGTGTTCTTGCCTATTTTTTAAATTTCCATTTTATGTAGCTATTTTAGTTATAAAATAATGGAAACCAAATGATTTACAGACAAAAATTTTATTTTGTTATAACTTTCAACAACCAAATTTCTCACCAAAAACAAAAATTTAACTTGTATTTTTTTTTGTTATGTGCCAATTATTCACACAACCTTATTATTGATACATTGTTTTGTATAAAACAAACCCTATTCCATATAATATTAATGGATAACATAGCTATTTGGAGTCAAATTTCTTGATATGGCAGTTATCAATATCTCTTCGTATAGTTATTGGCTGAGGGAAATGTTGTATACACAGGTTAGCAATTGAAATCATTGCTAATTTAATGGAACATATTGTTTCACATATAAAAATGTCTATTAAAATATGAGATAATATGTTGCCTATCAGTTCTATCTAACAATCAAGATGTATAATCTTTGCTATGTAATTCAATTAAATATATAGAAGACTATCTAAAATGTTGTTTTATTAATGATAAAATACAAAAATTACATACATTTACTTAGAAAATTGTTAGGTCACAAATTTTAAATAACTAAAAGTGTTTAATTATTATATTTCAGGAACACCTGAACTTCTACTACCACTAATGAAGTAAAAGTGCTTCCTGCAGCCTGCACAGTATATTTACTCATAAGATGATAGAAACTGCTCATATACTGAATTTGAATTTTGTGTATAGGAATAAAATAGTTTTTTTCATTATTATGCATAGTGAAAAAAAAACTCAGCCAAGCCTATGAACCAAAAACACACACAGCTGTTTCAAAGACTGGCAATCAGTCATTATACCCACTAAACTACTTCTACATTTACAAAATTAGTTTTAAATACAACAATACATCAGCTGTATGTCTGAACATGTATTGATATATTTAGATACTTTTATTATGGTTCCACATATATTATAATATTCTTTATAATATGTACGAAGTTTAAGAAGGACGGAAGCATAAAGTTGATGCCTGTTTGTAATAAATACGGCCATTATGCTTCTTATTTGCCATGTTGAAAAACTGAGCCTGCCAATTGGGAAAGTAGCTTTTCACAACACATTAGCTATCACGTGTTCTCGATTACTTCATCATGAAAATCTAGAAGTCATCTTTAAGAATATCACACACCTAAAATATTGTAGTAATAATTCATGATTTCACAATCTGGAGCTGTATTTTCAGAAACTTAAAACAAACCCCTATAGCAATTTCATCAGAGGTATATCAATATGTAGATTAGTGTTACCAATCAGTGTTGCTGCACTAATTTATAAAACTGTTTCCTTCTGGATGTTCTTGCCAAAATATTTTGATGATTATCCTCTTAGATTCCCTTTTATTCTGAGGTATTGTAAGGTTTTAATTAGATCACCATGAAAGTCAGATGGTTTGCATGCAGTGCTGCTGTACACTACTAAGCTAGTTCCAGATAAATGTAAAATTATTATGTGAAAATGGAAAAACCCTGATTTTTTAAATAAACTGCATCTATTTATAAAACCATGTTTAAAACTGTTGTATTGGCACTCTCACCACCTAGCTTACACTATCCGGCCGCCGCCATGACACACACTGTCCTTGACTACCAGAGTCAAGGATACAATAGATACAACATCTCCCTCTTTATCAATGAGTTGTCTTAACCTAGTTTACTACAGTCTATACACTGTTTGCAATTCAAACATGAAATACAATGATTACACTCTTTTCAATCCAGACATGTGAATGCAATGATATAAACCTTCAGCCCTCTAACCTAACATTGAAATACATACTACATAACTACTTTAATGTTTAAATACTAAACTCGTAGTGCAACTCTAGTCTAGAAGATACAAACTACTGTCAATAAACTGTTTGCACTCCTGATATGCAATACAGTGATTACATTCTTGTACTTAGGTAATATTCTGTACTGATACCAGTTACACTTATCCAAATTATTGTTGACAATAATCTGCCATCCATCTGGGGGGAACCCTCCTACGGCTTGGTCTGTTTGTTGGTTCTCCTATGTCTGTGTTCCCCACCTCTGATTCATTTTTGCTTTCTTTTCCCTTTTGTGATGGTGTTTTACTGCTTTCAGTACTGTCCCATCCCAACCATTCTGGTTCACTGTCCTCCGATTCACTCCTGCGCTTAAGTTCACTATCCATCACCTCACTTTAACTCTGTTGTTTGTTCACTGAAGACTCCTGTCTGTTGTAACTCAGATTCTCCCCTCTGTTCTCACTACATGTTTGTTTGCTGCCCATCATGCCCTCCCTGAATCAGCTATTCATGGGCTTTGCTGTCTCTGAGGCATGTGTAATTAGTAGACTACTGTTTTGACGAAGTGTGTGCCCTCCACTGGCCATTATTAGGCATTGTCGATTCTGATGGCAGATGATTCCTTCACACACTATCAGGTATGACATGGGCCATCAAGTTTCTATGGATGTACCCGACACTCGTCCATATTTTTGCAAATCTGGAAGCCAAACCTGATCTCCATTCTCCAACTAGAGGAGTGTCCTTACTCCGTGGCACTTGTTATACCACTGTTCTTGATAGTCTTTTGCTGCTTGCATCTTTTCCCTACTTTCATTAGGGCATTTATGTCCATTCAGATGTTTTGGAAGCACAGTGGACTTTCCTACCTAACATAATTTTTAAGGGGTAGAGGCCACAGTCCAGAGGTGTGCTGCGGTACACCAGCAATGCCTCATGAATGTCAGTACTTTTTTTCAACAGTTCCTTGGCCGTTTTGACTAAGGCCTCAGCACATCCATTTGACTCACTAAAATAGGGGCTGCTAAGAATGTGGGCAAAGCCATACTCCCTTGCAAACTCACTAAACAAACCCTTGAACTGTGGGCCGTTGTCTGTCCTGACAACTTCTGGAATCCCAAATCTTCCAAAGATGGATTTGCATTTCTGAATGACACCTGTTTCGGTTAGACTTGTGAGTTCTATCAGCTCAAAATATTTAGAATAATAATCTGTGGCAATAAGGAACCACTGTCCCTGACACTTCATTAGGTCCATGCTCACTCATTGCCGATGGTAGTCTGGAATATCTTCTTTAATGAAAGGCTCTGTTGTATTACTCCAATGTTCAATACATGTATGACAACTTTCAACCATCATTTGAAGCTGATAACGTAAGCCCAACCCCCAAAGAGTTTCTCGAGCATGAGCCCTACATTTTGTGATGCCCAAATGACCCTTATGCAGTCTGTGGGAATTATTTGTCTGGTGCCTTTCATAAATACCCCTTCATTGAGAAAAATGTCAAACCAATACTGATAGTATGGCAGCAATTTTTGGGAAGCTGCTGTTTTTGTGGCCGTTGTTTCTTCAGGTACTCCCTTATTTTCATGCAAATTGGGTCAGACAGTTGCTTTAATTTTATTTCTTCCACAATATTTTGTGCTATTGACAAGTGGCTGACAACCACATTCACATGTGTTGATGTCTCTACTGCCAGTCGCTCGCACACTTCTTCACTCTGAATTGGATTCTTCAACAGTCAATCTGCTATGACCTGTTTACCCGGTACAAATTCTATTGTATAGTTATACCTCATCAACCGTATCCAGTAATGCTGCAGCCAGGGTGTTAGTTCATCAATCTCTTTGGACATCAAAATTTACACAAATGGTTTGTGGCTAGTCTCTAAAGTAATGGGCCAGCCTAATACATCTTTCTGAAGCTTCTCACAAGAACAAGTGCCTCTTTTTCAATTTGGGCTTACCTGCTTTCTGTTTTTGTCAGCATTTGAGAAACATAGTACACTACCTCACGTTGTTTGTTTTCTTCTTCTTGAAACAACATGCACCCTAGCCCATAAACAGAGTTGTCTGCACTCACAACCATGTGTTTTTTCGTATCAAAGTGAGCCAGACATAGGGCTTTAAGCATTAAATTTTTCACAGCCAGAAAGGCTAACTTTTGAACCATCCCACATCTGTATTCTTGGTTCTCTTTTAGTTGCTCATTTAGAGGCTGTTATAGTTGACTCTTGTTGGGGATAAAGTTACCTACATAACTGACCATGCCCAGGAAGAGCAGTAATTCAGCTTTATNTATAGTTGACTCTTGTTGGGGATAAAGTTACCTACATAACTGACCATGCCCAGGAAGAGCAGTAATTCAGCTTTATCACTTGCTGAAGAAAATTTGACAATAGCTTTCACTCTACTATGATCTACTGATATGCCCTTTGCTGAAACCTCATGCCCCAGGAACGTAACTTTACTCACACCAAACTCACTCTTTGACTTGTTTATGGTGATACCATGCTCTTTGTACCTAGCCAGTACCTGTCGGACTGTCTCATCATGTTGTTCCACTGTTTCNTGTTTATGGTGATACCATGCTCTTTGTACCTAGCCAGTACCTGTCGGACTGTCTCATCATGTTGTTCCACTGTTTCTCCAAATACTAAGATGCCCTCGACATGCTGCAAAACATTTGGCATTTCCTCCAACAGTCGTGCAATTTTACATCTGAAATGTTCCAGCGCTGCATTGAGTCTGAATGGCAGTCATTTATACATAAACCACCCAAACTGTATGATAAATGTGGTCAAAGGTTGACTACGTGCACAAAGGGGCACCTGGTAAAAACCAGAATTAGCATCATTCTTATTAAATGCAGTGGCCCCATTGATCTGAGCTAACGTATAATGACCCTTGTGGATAGGGTAAAGTTGAAGTTCTACATACTTGTTTAGTCCAGAAAAGTCACAGCAAATCCTGACACCATCATCTTTTGCCACTACCACCATTAGCGCACAGAACCAAGTGGGGCCCTCCACTGGGGTGGTGACATCAAGTTGCACCATTCGTTGTAATTCTTTCTTTACATTCCCCAGAAACTGTAGCGGAACTTTTCTTGGTGTTGCAAGCGCAAATAATTTTGCATCTTCTCGGAGATGTATTTCCATTTCACTCTCTGATTTGCCCAAGTCCTTACACACACTGGGAAATGAAATCTCTGCATTGACCCTCTGTACCACCTTAATAATTTCCAACAATTTAAGTGTATCCTTCCNAGTGTATCCTTTCTAATAAAGGGTTAAGTTTCTTGTTTATAAAGTTCACTTTCACTCATTTCTCCTTGCCCTTTTGGCAGAATGTCAGTTGCTTTGAATCTGCCATATAAAGCACCTGTCAATCCGGCCCACATACTCTGTTGGTACAAGGCTCTATTACTAGTGATGTTGGCTCAAGTACCACACTAGGAAGACATGTAATGTCCGCTCCCGTGTCAATTACGAAGTCAATTGTACTGAGCTNTTTGGCTCAAGTACCACACTAGGAAGACATGTAATGTCCGCTCCCGTGTCAATTACGAAGTCAATTGTACTGAGCTCCACAATTTCGATAGCCACCCTGAACTGGTTAGGCTGAGAACCCTGACCCAATGAGCTATTCACAACTGTTCCCACAATAAAGTAATGTTGTACAGTTTTCTTGAATCTGCATGTCCTAGAATAGTGACCCACTCNTTCACAACTGTTCCCACAATAAAGTAATGTTGTACAGTTTTCTTGAATCTGCATGTCCTAGAATAGTGACCCACTCGCCTGCATGATTAGCATTTCATTTTCTGCGCTGGACAATTATTTTTGATGTGCTCTTTACTGATCTGTCTCTAGTTGATGTCTGAACCTCAGTGATGAACCATTGTATCATAATGTCCTATGCTGCCATGCATGTAAGACAGTTCCGACTTGGACGNATGTGCTCTTTACTGATCTGTCTCTAGTTGATGTCTGAACCTCAGTGATGAACCATTGTATCATAATGTCCTATGCTGCCATGCATGTAAGACAGTTCCGACTTGGACGTTTCCCCACTTCTTGATTTTTGAATGAGGTTATCTTTATCCTGATGCGCCTCCCACAACTTCAATGACTGTGACAACTGCAGTTCACTGCACCCGGCAAATGTTGACGGCCTCCTGTAATGTCAGCTGCCCTTGGAGTGGCATCTTCTCGCTTACCGCTGCATTGCGCATGCCAACAAAACTTCTGTTGCGGATTGGTTTCTCTTTAAGCAGGCCGTACTCACATGATTCCGCGAGGTTATGTAGAGCAATTATAAATGTTTTGGCTTTTTTCCCATATTGCTGCACTAGGTAGTTGAACTTGAAGCGTTCAAATATTACATTCACTCAAGGTTTGAAAAGTTTGTCGAATGCGTGTGCTAATGATTGTAATGAGGCAATATTATTAATTATCAGGGTTCTAGCCGCAGTTCATTTTCTTTCGTTTAGCGAGACTTTGTAAAATATTATCGAGATTTGAAATTAAAGCCGTGGTAGTTCGTTTATCGGGCATCCGTTTGCCATTTCAGAAATCATAGTTTTTATTAGCGTCAGCATTAATAGAATAGAAGCTTTTCCGACTGTGTCGACAGTTTTTGTTCTAAAGCTTTGGATTATCTTTTACCGACGACGCAGTTTGGAGGAATACGCAGTTCGATATGGTGTGGCGACACGTGCCATGCCCTTATTTGGTCACGGTTGGTGGCACCCTGAGGTGAGGAGTGGTGGTAGCCGCGAGAGACAAAAATCCTGGACAAATATCGCCGACTAGCAGTCGATAACCAGCGGTAGACAACCAGGACTCGCCGAGGCCGCATCGGGCATGGCAGATAGCCCCCACACTGGCAACTTTAACCTGCTCGTTTATTTCTCAGCCGGTGTGGGAGGTTGCTAGTACCTGTGGTGATGCGCAGCTTTCAAGATGTGAAATAATCAAATAAACCACTGCGGCGCTGCTAATTCTTTCTGTTTATAAGTGAAACATATTCGTACTCGGTATATCTAATTGTATGGGAACTATTTCATGTGATTGATAAATAAAAGTACAGGAACAAATAAAGCGGGACTTAACTTTATTTTCATTGGCGCCTTTTTAGAGTTTCGTGCTACTACCGAGCTAACTGGGTTGTAACTTCCATTCGTCAATCCTTAATGTGGAATATTAACAATGTCCACCCAGACACCGGATTTTGAAAGGTTACGATGACCTCGTCCGACTTGTCGCCTAGCAAGTACATCAACAAATCAATTTTGCTCTCATCACTGCAACTTGTTTGTTTACTCAAACTGATATAATGATTGAAACTGACTTTCCACCAAAACCTCGGATTTAGGTCTGTGAAGTCCAATGGTCCCGACGGTTTCACCTAGTTGTTTAATACTGCACGACGTGTATCGCCATCCTTGCTTTGCTGCCACCTTGCCTCTCGTGTAGGATATTTCTGTTACGAATTACAGTGCAAATAACATTCAAACTCAACTTTCCGGAAACTTTACCGGCCATCGTGCAGTTTTACCACTGCCACCATGTTGTATTAGCACTCTCACAACCTAGCTTACACTAGCTGACTGCCGCCATGACACACAATGTCCTTAACTCAACTGGACCTTACAACAGATAAAACAAATACAATAATATACATAAAAACCAAAAGAGTAATGGTATGCTTTTCAGTCTTGTTTTTATCATTAGGCATGGCATGGAGGAATCTGTTATGGTATTATGGTTTCTGCTGTTTATGATATCTATACCAGTACAGCGTTAAAAGGTTGTGATGTCCTGGAATAGAGTCCTATTTACAATAAATGCAAAAACTGCAAATTCTATAGTTGATCAAGAATGTGCTGAAGATGCATGATGTTAACACAATCACATGCAGTTACCTATAAAGACATAATATAAGTACTTATGTCAAAACAGCTGAAAACTGTCTTTAAGTCCTTTTACCATTTCATGATTAATTTAAGGATCCCATTATTTACATGCTAGGGTCTCACTTTGCTTACACTTTTCATGCTCTTCGATTAACAGAATGAATGATGTCACTAGCTGTAGAAATAGATGGGGCTAGGAAGGCCTTGCCACACTAATGAAGATTGAGTTGAGAGGTTTGAGTGGCTCTTAACAACGAGGTCTTGAGAGCCGATGAAGGTGAAATGAGGTGAGAATGATTCCCACTTGTGAAAATCCAGGAGTGACCCGGCCAGGGATTGAACCCAGTTCACCTTGGTGGGAGGCGAGCAGACTAACCACTCAGCCACCGCAGCCCCACTAATGAAGATGTCTGTAAAGGTTGTCCTTGAAATGTTCAACGGAAATTAGACTTTAGCAAGAATAGTTTCTCTGTCTTATGACATTCCTATCTAAGATCAAGTCCGTGTTCTTCATCATACTTAGCACAGTTTTCCCTCAGTTGATTCTTACATTCAAGCATAGGACACCCAGATGAACGTTGTTTGAAGTGATGAAGGATGCACTACTATCTGTGGACAACTCACTCTAGGAGTCCTATTTTACCCACACACTTCCCAGCTATTGACTAGAGGTAACTAGAACTCACTGGAGTAATGAGATTTGGTAATGAGATGTCATGTCACAAACAACATAGGCTGCCCACACATCAGTCAACAGCATCAGTCAAAGTGAGGACAGGTTCACTCTCTACGGAAGAAACCTGTAGTTTTCCCTATCATCTACCTTGCTACCCAGCTATTTTCTCGGGGATGACTTAAGATGCATAAGTTGCTCCACATCTGTTGGTGAAGGCATAACTGCAGTGAGAGCAAGTCCACATTCGGCTGATTAGCACCTCCTTGGGTTGTCTACCTCAACATTTTGCTGCAAAAATAGCACACAGGTCACATCATTGTTAGCCCACCAGATGTTTACAATGCAGCATGACTTCTCCTTTAGGTCTGACACTGTCATCAAAAGAATAAACCAGAGGTACACATAAATGGTTGTGTTGTGAATAACGTAAATCTACCACCCTTCACAGCTGACAGCTAAGCAAAGCTATAACTATGGTTGCCTAATGCAGTGTATTTCTGAAAACATCTGGAGATTTACTAAATTGGAGCCTTAGTATATGTTCCTGAACACCCAGACAGCAGGTTGATTTGTATCGCAAGAGACATCCCAGTGGCGTACAGTGGTAAACCATTAGGCAAGGCACATTTTTCATACATATATTCTACACACAACCATTCCTTCACATATGGATAAGTCTGTCTCACAACGAGGTTACAGACCTTGTGGCCATGTATTGTCAAGAGCCTGTTTATTTACAGAAAATAGCATATGACTCACTCATTTTGACAGACTTATCAATTGTCTGTGCTCATTGTATCAGTGCTGTCACTTCCTGTTTAGGGTTCCCTAGACTCCCTCCACTATCTGCCCAGGACTTAATCAACCGTTCTGTTCTAAAACTAAAAGCTTTCGGTTATTGTACTGGATAGTTTCACTTGCTGTTCACTTAAAGAGAAGTAATCCCAGTGTTTTTGTCTCCAAAGGCATGGCTGCTCCAGCTTGTTTACTATACACTGAGGTGACAAAAGTCATGGGATAGCAATATGCAAATATACAGATGGCAGTAGTATCCCGTACAAAATGTATAAATGGGCAGTGCATTGGTTGGGCTTTCATTTGTAGTAAAGTGATTCATGTGAAAAGGTTTCTGGCGTGATTATGGCCGCACGATGGGAATTAACAGACTTCGAACGCGGAATGGTAGTTGGAGCTAGACGCATGGGACATTCCATTTCGGAAATGGTTAGGGAATTCAACATTCCGAGATCCACAGTGTCAAGAGTGTGCTGAGAATACCTAATTTTAGGCATAACCTCCCACCATGGACAACGCAGTAGCGGACCGCCTGCATTAATGACCGAGACCAATGACGTGTCGGCAGAATGGTCAGTGTTAACAGACAAGCAACACCGCGTGAAATAACAGCAGGAATCAATGTGGGACATACGACGGACGTGTCCGGTAGGACAGTGCTGCGAACTTTGGCTGTACTGGGCTATGCCAGCAGAAGACCGACTCGAGTGCCTTTACTAACAGCACGACATCGCCTGCAGCGCCTCTCCTGGGCTCGTGACCATATCGGTTGGACCCTAGATGACTGGAAAACCATGGCTTGGTCAGATGAGTCCCTATTTCAGTTGGTACGAGCTGATGGTAGGGTTCGAATGTGGCGCAGACCCCACGAATCCATGAACCCAAGTTGTCAACAAGGAACTGAGCAAGCTGATGGTGGCTCCATAATGGTGAGGGCTGTTTTTACATGGAATGGACTTGGTCCTCTGGTCCAACTGAACCGATCATTGACTGGAAAGGGTTATGTTCAGCTACTTGGAGACCACTTGCAGCCATTCATGGACTTCATGTACCCAAACAACGTTGGAATTTTATGGATGACAATGCGCCATGTCACCAAGCCACAACTGTTTGCGATTGGTTTGAAGAACATTCTGGACAATTCCAGAGAATGATTTGGCCACAAAGATAGCCCGATATGAATCCCATCTAACATTTATGGGACATAATCGAGAAGTCAGTTCGTTCACAAACTCCTGCACCGGCAACACTTTCGCAATTATGGACATCTATAGAGGCAGCATGGCTCAATATTTCTGCCGGGGACTTCCAACGACTTGTTGAGTCCATGCCACGTCAAGTTGCTGCACTTCGCCGGGCAAAAGGAGGTCCGACACGATATTAGGAGGTATCCCATGACTTTTGTCGCCTCAGTGTATTTTTATTTCAAGAAAGTGAATAGATATTTATATGTATAATATTCCCACTTGCCACCTTGTGTATGTCAATGGATGAGTCTTAAGTGTAAGCAGAGTACAGCGGACAAGTGCAAGAGGTATGATCGTTCAACTTTGCTGCCTGCCAGGGTGACTTCCTGGATGAAACACTCTTCTCTCTCTAGCCATGAGACTGATCTCCTGGCTGATATGACATTAGAACTGGCCATATCTGACTGAATCTCAGTGGTTCAGCAGTGAATTGCTTGACCTCAGGACATACAATCATTGTTTTAAACCCATCATCTAAAGCACTGATTTTATCTTAACAACCATAATGCAAAAATTGTATGGTTTAGATGGTTACCATACACTATTTTATTATTATCTGTTTACTGTCAACTTAAACTTGTACGTAATTGCACTCTTCTTACCTCATGTTAAGCTATTTTGATAAATTATTGTTACTTGGATAGTTTGCATATAGCATATTATATTTTTGTGATAAAGATGCTAATATTATGCAGTGCAGTGGGTGTTTGTCTCACAGCTATGATGTGGCTGTGAAGCTATCTACAGTAACTGGAGGCTGGTGTGTAATATGTCCAAACACAACAGCTGTTGATTTTACATCATTCAAATTTTTGTGTACGCAAGGTGGTCACGTAGAATGTAAAAAATCCCCCTGGTAGCCATTTTTAACAACTTTTTTTAATGCATACAATTTAAAATGCTGAATGATTTGTCGCCTTCAGTAAGGTGGTTGTTATACTGTCAGTAAATGTTACTTTTTGCATTTAAAAATTACTTATTCTCAAGTAGTCACATGCATAGGAAAAATTGTTTTCAAATTGCAACTTCTGTGAATTTATACTTATAAATTAAATAAAACAATCTTTGGGAAAATTTATGTAGGTAGAGATTGATATACCATTTGTTGCATACTTGCATGTGTTTGCAGGAACTAAACGAGAATTTACGAACCATGGTCGGTGATGTTCTTATAGCTGCTGCCAGTGTGGCATACTTGGGTGCCTTTACAAGTGACTACAGGGATGAGCTGGTGGGCCTGTGGCTGGCCAACAGCAGACAGCTGGCCATACCATCCTCCAAGAAATATAGGTAGGATGTGTTTGAACATTTTTTATGTTGTAGAACTTTCTAATATTTTAGACATATTGTGCTCGAGCTTAGTTGGGTTGGCATCAAAGTAAAATGAATCACCAGAATTGCCTGGGTTTACTTGAGCTCAGCAGGACTGGAATTAGTTTAGTGCTCCCCTTTACACAACAGTGGCATGCTAGCTCTGTTATAACTTGCTGTGCCTTTGTAGAATGACTGTATGGTAACTCCTTATGTCAGCCAGCCCAGCAGATTAAGTGAAGATACAACCATGGTGGATGGATTTTGAATGCAGGTCAGGTCACATCAGGTGCATTGGGTGGTAAGCTGGTAGGTAGTAATAGTAGCAGTCCACTCCCAGTACTCCAAGCTGATGTCATGGCTGGAGCATTGGGATAGCCCCCAGTGAGAAAAAGAGAGAGAGAGAGGCAGACCTTCCCATCAGAGGATAAAATGGCATGAGAGAGCAGGTCTCAAAATAATTAAGAATCACTGCATTGTGTTCCATTTTTGATCATTCTCTGATATAGTAGATAGACCTAGAATCTACCCAAGTATTCACCACTAGTCACAATTAAAGTTGTAGTGTAGATATATTACCTATATGGATTTTTGTTACTCCTGGGATGGGTCAAGGACAGTTGGCAACTGAACATGGTAGTCAGTGTATTTTTTTTTTTACAAAAAACAGGCGTGATGTCATGTGTTTAATATACACTGAAGAGCCAAAAAAACTGGTACACCTGCCTAATATTGTGTAGGGCCCCCGCAAGCATGCCGAAGTGCCGCAAGACGACATGGCATGGACTCGACTAATGTCTGAAGGTATGCAGGAGGCAATTCACACCATGAATCCTGCAGGGCAGTCCACAAATCCATAGGAGTGCGAGGCGGTGGAGATCTCTTCTGAACAGCACGTTGCAAGGCATCCCAGATATGCTCAATAATGTTCATGTCTGGTGATTTAGGTGGCCAATGGAAGTGTCTAAAGTCAGAAGAGTGTTCCTGGAGCCACTCGGTAGCAACTCTTGACGTGTGGGGTGTCGCATTGCCCTGCTGGAATTGTCCACGTCCGTCGGAATGCACAATGGACAAGAATGGGTGCTGGTGATCGGACAGGATGACTTCACTTTATTTTATATTTATATGGCGCCTTTAAAGTTTCATGTTTCTACCAATTGAGCAAATCCGAGCTGTAATTTCCAGTTGCCAATTCTGACGACTGCGACGTTACAAAGTTAAGAGAGCAAGTTCCATGTTAAATCAAAATTGCAGGTAATCTGCATTCTTAAATTATGCATTATCATCTTGCAAAAAATTTCTAAATTTTATGTAATGTAATTTGATTGTTATGGTGCACAATTATAGCAACAACATCCCTACTGTCAGTTTTGTTTGTATAAAGAATGATAACTACACATATAACCACACATACTGTGCTGACACAATAGCCACTTGATTACCATCAAATCTGCTAGAGGGAGAATACAGTACAACTGTATACTAAAAACACAGCCATAAGTGTGAAGAGTGACAGTGCTGGTATCTAGCGGCACGGCATGATGGCAGCATCTTGTTCCCGCAGCCGTGCATGCGCTCCGAAAGAAGTTTTAAATCCTACTCATCATGGCACACAAACTATTTAGCAGAATCCCTTGAAATAATTTGTGTTGTTTCTTAACTCTTTGACGGTCACGCAGAAGTAAATATATATACTGAAATGTTAATAGTCTCTTCCAAAAAAATTTATCAAGCAGTAGGCTGCAGATTTTCAAAGAAAATTGCACTACAAATTTGGCAAAGCAATGAATATTTTTTCATTTCAAGAGATATGTTGGGTTCACTGTGGGCAATATCTTGAGAAAACACAAAATTCTCAAAATTATTTAGCCAGAAGGCAATACGTTTTGTAATTTTCATTTGACAGCCTATTGATTCCTGAAAGTAATGAATGTGCAAAACAAAAAAAACTATTTAACGATGCAATCAATTGCATGTCTTAGTTAGGGTTATACATATTGTTGCAAAAATGTTAACTATCCAATTTCATATGTGATATCTTAATATTGTGTTTAAATTAGGTTTATGTTATAATAAATGTGTAATTATAGTAAAGTAACATAGACACTACTGCACTTCCAAAAAGAAATTTTAAGAAAATTTCATAGTAAAAAAATATTTGTGTTTCGAATTTTGCTGTTGTATTTTTATTGGGAGTAGCATATTAATACAAAAATTCCAATAAACCTAATTCACTTAATTTCTGTTAAAACATCAAAATGCAGCCATATTAATAATGTCTGTGGAATATACTGCTACCATATCCAATATTAATTACACTCTCTTTACTTGCATACAGTTAGGCTATACATAATAAAATAATAAAGTATTTCAGAATTCAGAAATAGGAAATAGTAGTTCAAAAATAGGTAAACTGCTGAGAACATAAACTCTATTCCTCTGTTGCAAATAAATCATAATTAGGTCATTAAAAATTAGTGCAGTTGTCTGTAAAACAATGCATCTGCATTACAAATGATTGACATTCACTTAACAAATACACTTATAAATCCCTGATTTCAAACATTTCTAGTATTCATGTAAACATGACTTATATATCAACATACATAATTAATTAACATAGTAGATGCATAGTTACCATTCAAATTATATAATTTTAATTCTCAGGAACTTTCTTACAATATTAAATTACGGCCATATCACCAAGTGCCCATCACATTTGACTGTTACAAGCAGCTTCAAACCAAAATCATCTGTGAACAAAGGTTTACCTTGTACCAGCATAATGATGTGACAAGACTATCCACTATAATAATAAACCTAGTGGAAAATTGCTTTGAAGAATATCTGTGACACTAATTGTTTGATAAGGTTTACATATTACCATACTGTCACAATGTATGTAAGGCATATAACATGTGAGAAAATAATATACTAAATAATTAGGGATGGGTTGAATAACCAAAAATATTGGTTCCAGTATTCGGTTCTATTTTGAATACTTGCCTTTTGCTTGCAACTTTATTAAACCAATGCAGGTAAAATTCATTAAATGTTTTATTTAACCTATGGAAAACTGGAACAATAACAAAGTGTGAAGATAAGTTTTTTTTAACGTATACAGATAAACTTGTATTAAATTTATTTAAGGTTAGTAAATATGTAAATGTAACAAATAATTCTTTTTTTACATTAATATGTGGTTATTGTGATATGTTTGGAAAATACTTTAATTAAATAACTCCTGGCGTTAACAGCCAAAACATTGTGTTGTGCTGTAAGATAATGGTAGGTTGTTAAAAGAATGTCAACAACTGCAGCGGGTTGCTTTTCTGATTCTTTCATGGTGACTGGGCGGCTGGCTGCCTTTTTTTTTTTTTTTTT